>CM022881.1:27469075-27481970 GCA_012654025.1 Pachypsylla venusta | reverse complement strand
CCCCCCCCCTAGGCCAGATGCTAGCTACGCCCTTGCATCGGGTCGCTCAGTGTTCCAACTTTGAGACAATATTCATTGCAAATTTATGATTTGCAGATTTTTTTGACTTTTATTCAGTCACCAAAATGTTAAAATTAATAACTTTTATTTTCAATACTCAAACGATTTTCAATACTTTTTTTTTCTTTCTGTACACAATTTTTTGCCATATGCTGCCGTTTTGGGCTGTGGTATTGGAAGAGAGAAAACACATACATTCCTGTAATGTAACAAGAATATAATTTACACCATTTGTTCAGGTAGACTCGGCCTTTGAGAATGTAATTCGAAAGTATGACATACTTATCCTCATGGAAAGTTTGTAAGACACAGGGCCGTACTCAAGATTTTTTTCGGGGGGGGGTCCAAAGCATTGACAGCCAAGCCAGAACTAACACCTGAAAATGAAAAATTATGATCATGGAAGGTGATGTTGTTTTTGTTGATGTTGTTGTTTTTTTTGCTGCTGTTGTTGTTATTGATGACGTCGTTGTTATTGATGATATTGTTGTTGTTGCTGCTGTTGTTCCTTTTGTTGTTGTTGTTGCTGCTGTTGTTGTTATTGATGACGTTGTTGTTATTGATGATATTGTTGTTGTTGCTGCTGTTGTTCCTTTTGTTGTTGTTGCTTTTGTTTTTGTTATTTTTGTTGCGTTATGTTGTTGTTGATGTTGTTGCTTTTTTTTTTTTTTTTTTAATAATATTATAAGCCACGTGCAATTTTATAAGTTTTTATACGTCACGTATTTTTATTTAAAAAAAAACGAAAAGGATTCCGGGGGGTCTGGACCCCTGCGGGCCCCCTTGGATACGACCTTGGAATGACATAATCTAATTGGAAAAAATAGTGCTTTGAATGAACAACATACAACATACCTCATGTTAAAGAACTTTCTTCATCAACTATACAGCTACCCTTTTAGTTTGGTCTCTATGATTGACCCAATAGCTTTCAATCTCTCTCCTACATACAAGCTTATCTCTCTCTCTTTTCATTCCCAACTCTCTCCCATCCCAATAGCTTTCAATCTCTCTCCTACATACAAGCTTATCTCTCTCTTTTCATTCCCAACTCTCTTCCATCCCAATAGCTTTCAATCTCTCTCCTACATACAAGCTTATCTCTCTCTTTTCATTCCCATCTCTCTCCCATCCCAATAGCTTTCAATTTTTCTCCTAATACATACAAGCTTATCTCTCTCGTTTCATTCCCAACTCTCTTCCATCCCAATAGCTTTCAATCTTTCTCCTACATACAAGCTTATCTCTCTCTTTTCATTCCCAACTCTCTCCCATCCCAATAGCTTTCAATTTTTCTCCTAATACATACAAGCTTATCTCTCTCGTTTCATTCCCAAATCTCTTCCATCACAATAGCTTTTAATCTTTCTCCTACATACAAGCTTATCTCCCTCTTTTCATTCCCATCTCTCTCCCATCCCAATAGCTTTCAATCTTTCTCCTACATTCAAGCTTATCTCTCTCTCTCTTCATTCCCAACTCTCTCCCATCCCAATAGCTTTAAATCTCTCTCCTACATACAAGCTTATCTCCCTCTTTTCATTCCCAATTCTCTTCCATCACTCTTAGATCTATTAAAAGAGGAAGATACAACCCGCACGCGTATAGGGCTTCACAATCACATTAGTAGGTACATGTGGAGGGTAGCTGTCACGTTCCACGATTTGTCTTCAAATTCATTCTGATGTGTGCTTTTTATTATTTTGACTTTCTCTCTTTTTTTTCTATCAGAGCTTCTTCTTTTTCCACCAAATTAATAAGGGTGTCTGTATTAGTAAGCAAATGATTCCGACTATATGAGAAATAGACTTTTGATGAACCCTGAATCATTAAACTCCAATCTAATGAGCTGCAAGTTGAATTCAAAAGAATAACCAAATGCTTTTTGTTAAATAGTTTTTTTGAAGTTTAAAAATTACTGTATCTTCAATTGAATAAAAAATATCAAAGTTATTAAAGGCTAGGCACACTCCAATACCTCATAAGATCATTTCTATGACAGTAGCACCGATGGTGCTCTCAGGAGAGGACGAAGCTAGTTAGCTCTTTAACATATTATTTAATTTTTAGCCAAGTGATGATATAGTAATTTTCAACCTTCATTGTGATTTTACTAGTCTATGCATGGGATTCGAAAAAAAGACATCAGCAGTTCGATGTCCTGGGTAGGATCAAGAAAAAGTGAAAATGTCCAGTCAATAGCTCCTGTGAAATATACACAATACTTCGTTTCTCGAGTAAGACCGGACATTACTGCCGAGGTTCTTACTAAGGATCTTCTTTCCGTTGTTGACAGTTTGTCGTCTGTCAAATGTTCCAAGATGAAATCCCGCCATCCAACTTATTCGTCTTTCCATTTGTCTATCCCGGCTGGTGAGGGTCATTTGGTAGAATTAATGGAGGTTTGGCCCGAGGGTACCTTTTTGAAAATGTTTTCCGGTCGAATACTACCATCTTATGTCATTGAATTTTTTGACTCAAGTGCCCCTGTTACAACGCTGACGAAGAAGACAGGCGTTAAATCTGTACCGGCAAAGAGAGCTGCACCAATTTCGGGCGGCCCTAATCAATGTTTGAATATTTCAGTAAATGCTCCATTACCTGTTTCTGACTCTTCTTCGTCTTCTCCATTGAGTGCTCCCGCCAGTAAGGTTTATGTTTCTAAACTATGACAAATAATGCCATCTCACCAAAAAACTTGAGACCCAAAGCCGCGCCAAAACCAACCTGACATGTTATTATCACAATGCCGGCGGTATTCATACCAAATTGGATTATTTTAAACTTGCTATTGAAACTTGTGTTCAAGATGTAGTATTTTTGTCAGAAACACTTGTGTTCAAGATGTAGTATTTTTGTCAGAAACACTTGTGTTCAAGATGTAGTATTTTTGTCAGAGTCAGAAAGTATTTTTGTCAGGTTAAATAATGATTACTCTGAGTGTGAGGTTAATGTAAAAAAAATATGTGTTTTATCGTTATGACAGGGACCCATCGGTTTTGGGCAGGTTTCGGGATGGTGGGGTGTTAATTGCAGTCAGGAGTGATATCCAGTCGCGTAAAATCGACGTTACAAATCCTTCGTGCTCTGTGGATCAGATCTTAGTTTCAGTGCGGATTTACAGTCTTAACTTGATTTTGGGTTGCGTTTACATCCCACCAAATTCCGATCTTGAGGTTTATGTTCAACATTGCTGTCTCGTGGAAGAAATTTCTTCTAAATTTCCCAATTCCGATTTTTTTCTGGCTGGCGATTATAATTTGAGGGGAGCTATCTGGAGCGAGGACGAGGACTCTTGCATGGTTGTGGATTGTCATTATCTCTCACCTGCTATTCGTTTGTGTGAATCTTTTAACAGTTTATCTCTTCATCAGCGTAATTCAGTTCCCAACAACCATGGAGTGTTCCTCGATCTTCTCTTCACTAGTAGTAACGATGTCATCACTGCACCTCCTGTTGATCCTTTGCTCTCTGATAATTTTTTTCGAATAGATTTGGTATCTATTCGAAAAAAAGTATTGAGCTTGCTATAATAGTTGTACTCGAGACACTGTGGAGTCATCATGGGTCTGATGATGATAGTGTACGTACTGAGTACTATCGATTTGCGAAATATAAAGAGGCGGCTTATGTTTCTCGAATGTTTAGTGTCTCTTCAAATGATGAAGGCTTTGATGTATACTTTCACCTTGTAAATTTCATTCAGGGTTGCTGCTATACTGGGACTTGACCTTTCCGGTGAAATCTACAGTTCCGGAATGAATGGCAGAACGAAGTCTTTGTTCAAAATCAACTGCTGTCGCCTGATCCTTTGTTACTTAGTTTTAGGACGTCTCCGTGACAGAGTGCACATCACACTCGTCTTGCACCTAGGAGGTTCCGGGTTCGATTCCCGGACGGGTCGAAAATTTGGAAAAGGTTTTTTCAAATTTTCTACTTGGTCTGGTTGGGTTTGTGTTTAACTCAATTGTACTCCTGAGGACAATAGAGTAGCTATGGTAATAGCGCCAAGCATTATAAGGTAAAAATTGTTAAATTGTAGCTTAGACTTAGTGATATTGGAGTGAATGTTAAAAATACCTTGTAATGCTATGATGCCAACAAACATTGTGACTTGTGACATAATAACACAAAGAAATATACATTTATTTTTATATACAGAATGGGCCATTTAATGTGGACACATTTGGTTTTTTAATAAAATGAGAAAAAATGGGATTTTTTAAAAGCGAATTGTATTCTATTGTAGAAAGGCTTGGGAAATTTGTTCTATCAATGGTGGAAGATGATATTACGTAGGTGCCGTCCACGGGAGCGGATGGTACAGAGAGCTCTTTTTTCAGCATTTTCCATAACTTTTCGTAATGTTTCGGGCTGAATAGCCACTATTTCTTGACGAATGTTGTGTTTCAGGGCGTCCAATTTTCGGGATCTATTAGCAAAGACTTTAGACTTAAGGTATCCCCAGAGAAAAAAAAATCGGGGACCGTTAAATCGGGCGATCGCGTCGGATAATCATAATCACCATTTTTTGATAACTGTCAATGGAGAGCGCTATCAAGCTATGATAAGGGAGTTTTTCGTGCCTATTCTAACTGCAAACAGGATGGAGAACTTCTGGTTCCAAAAAGATGGGGCCACTTCTCACACAGCTCGAGAAACAATCGCTCTTCTGCAAGATTTATTCCCTGCTCGTCTGATATACTTAGATTTAGACATCTAAATTATAAGTGTTAAAAATTTTTAATTTTTAAAATAAAACAAAACACTTACCAAAAACACTATTTATTAGATATTATTTATGAAGAAACTGTTATTGTCAACTTTTATCTTCAGACACGACTAGACTGATGATTAATCGAATGATTCGAAACTAGTTTCTTCATAAATAATAATAAATAGTGTTTTTGGTAAGAGTTTTGTTTTAATTTATTTTAAAAGTAAACATATTTAATATTAGTTTATCTCCAAAATGGGAAGATTAATTTCTAGGACTTAGTTCATCACCATGCGCGGATATAGCCCTCTTGTTTTGGGGGAGGCGCACAATATACTTAATAGAAAATTTGGATCGGGGAGGGGTAGGGACTCGTAACCTAGAGACCGGGGGTTCGAGTCCTGGGCAGTACTTTTTATTGCAATGTTTATCGAGGTGCGATACCTAATTTGTTAAAAGCTTTAGAGTTTACGACAAAATACCTTTCATAAGTGTGATAAGCGATTTTATAAGCGTGATGAAAAAAAAGTGCCATGACGGACGACAGAATTTTTGACAATTTTTTATTTACCTACGTATTTCGATTTAGTATCAGGATTGCGAATTATTTAGGGGCCCGTGCCCCCCCCCACCCTCTCAATGGGATAAAAGACACAGCGGATCACCCATTTGATTTTTTTAAAAAAATTACGTGATTAGGTATAATGATATTTAAGAAACACCGCTTAAAAAAACTGGGGAGGGCACGTGCCCCCACGTGCCCTCCCCTATATCCGCGCATGTTCATCACCCAGTAGCATTATGTTCCAATCCACACAGAAGTCATTATTTGTTTTTACAATCCCAGACAGCTGATTAGAGCATGTATTTCTATATTATGTTCAATCATTATTGGTTTGCTGTTTTTACGACATGAATTTTATTGACTTTGGTTTTTCCAAGTTGATGAAAAATAAAAAGCTCAATTATTTATAAGTAAATACTTTTTGCTGTTAAATTAAAGTTTTTATTTCTTTTTAGAGGGTTTCAGTAGTCAAAAGGTAACAACGGACCCCTAATTACCAAGTTTACGGTTACGTCCATTTCATGATATTTAAATCGCTAAATTGCAGATAAGGTACATGCCCACAACACAAAAAAATCAGACCCTCGGGGCACCCAGGGCCCCAAAACTACACAACAAAAATTCTTTATGTCCTAAATATGTATACAAATCGAATGAAAATTGTGGCTTGTATCGCGTTGCAAACATACATACTCAAATACAAGTGCATTTTGGAATGTACCAGGGTGTCCCATTTTAAGCGACCGTCTCAATTTATTCCGAAACCGTTGGAGTGACAAAAAAAAACGTACATTTGATTATTCACTTCATGTTTTCGTTGAACATTTTTGCGCCAATTTTGGGAATGTTTTTTTGGTCTGACACACCCGTGTGGCATATTGAAATGCATTGCAAGAGTTACTTCTTTTTATAAAATAAACCAGCAAGTGAAAAAAGGAAACCTTCGTATAGGAAATGGCGATAGTTTCCATTCAATATGCCACATGGTTGTGTCAGACTAAAAAAAAATCCCAAAATTTGGTGCAAAAAAGTTTAACAAAAACATGAAGTGAATAGTCAAATGAACGTAGAATTAAATGGGGAATCCGAAAATGTAATAAAATTCAGGTTGTCTTATTTAAGAAGTTGGCCTTCATCTGATCATGAAGGACAACTTTGACAAGTGAGCCAAGGTCATCATAATACATCCCCCTCTTTTTTATGAATATTCTGTCAGTATATTTTTTTTGTCACTCCAACGGTTTCGGAATAAATTTAGATGGCCACTTAATATGAGACACCCTGTGTAACGAGAACGAGGTCTAAAAGTGGAGTTCACTAATGTTCACAATTATTTTTTAGCGTATTAGAACCTTAAATTCACTTTATATTTTCTTTTTCCACCAAACAGATGTGTCGAGAAACGATTTTGTGGAAATGCATCCTAGTTAAGCTGGGAGTTTAGCCAATGGCACGATGATTTCACTTGCCCCTGTAAGATCAATGAAATAAAGTAACGTCCAGCAAGGTTTTACTTGATGGGTAACCAAGTAGGTGCGCGCCCTACTGATATGTCTAACCCAACCCAAGCTGGGTGATAAAATGAATTTTGACTTTGAAGAGACGATAAGCCAAAATGAAAGTTTGGAGTCTCGTTGAATAACTTGAGCATTTAATATTTTATGTGCAAAGTTTCTATCTAATTTACTATTAGTAATTAAAAAACTTTTCAGATTTCTTTGTTTTTTCTCTCGAGAAAATTTTCGGGGCTTCCTGGCGAAGAAACAAAAGTAAGTTCCCCTCAGAATAATGTCTGTTTGTGTAATATATAAAACAAAAGTAATTTCCTCTCATATTAATGTTTTTTTGTGTAATATATAAAACAAAGTAATTTCCCCTCATAATAATATTTGTTTGTGTAATATATAAAACAAAAGTAATTTCCTCTCATAATAATGTATGCTTGTGGAATATATAAAACAAAAGTAATTTCCTCTCATAATAATGTCTGTTTGTGTAATATATAAAACAAAAGTAATTCCCTCTCATAATAATGTTTGTTTGTGTAATATATAAAACAAAAGTAATTTCCTCTCATATTAATCTTTGCTTGTGGAATATATAAAACAAAAGTAATTTCCTCTCATAATAATGTCTGTTTGTGTAATATATAAAACAAAATTAATTTCCTCTCATATTAATCTTTGCTTGTGGAATATATAAAACAAAAGTAATTTCCTCTCATAATAATGTATGCTTGTGTAATATATAAAACAAAAGTAATTTCCTCTCATAATAATGTCTGTTTGTGGAATATATAAAACAAAAGTAATTTCCTCTCATATTAATCTTTGCTTGTGGAATATATAAAACAAAGGTTATTTCCTCTCATAATAATGTTTGTTTGTGTAATGTATAAAACAAAAGTAATTTCCTCTCATAATAATGTTTGCTTGTGTAATATATAAAACAAAAGTAATTTCCTCTCATAATAAATTTTGTTTGTGTAATATATAGTTCATACTGATAGGAAGTACGTGTCCAAAATATTTCAAAACCAGAAGAAAAAAAATGGGTTGCGGCCCGTATTCAGGACAGGGTTTTAAGGGTTCAACCCCCCCCCCTCCGAAATTTTTGAAAAAGTTTCCTATCTGATAAAACTCCCGTTAATAAATGACCCCCCCCCTCCTCGGAAATATTTATGAAGGAGTAGAAATCCTTAAACATAAAATAAAAGAAAATCAACATAACGCTAGAAATTACCTAGCCTATGCAATACCCGAAATTCGGATACCTAAATTTGACCAAACCTCTATCTTCAATTTTCATTTCTCTGAAGTGGAAAAGTCAATCGGCGAAAATTAAAACTTAAAAAAAATCTTTCCTTCATAAATAAAATATTAAATAACAAATAATTTTGTGACATGTAGACCTCTCTCGTTTTCGCAAAAAGATCTTTAACTTTCTAAAAAAAACTGAGTAAAAGTCAAAATGAATTGCTTTTGTAAAATAAGAGCTATATAGGTATCACACAATAATGGAGATAGTAATCTGACCACTATGAATTCCCCAAAGCAAAGAAAATCAAAAATTAAGAATCAAACAAAACAAGAAGAAGAAAAAAAGTTGAAGTTTTGCAAAAGTCATTGGTCAATTAAACAAACGGTAACGCGAATTCACGTGGGAATGTAAAGAAAAAGAAGGAAGATAAACATTATGCTTTGGGTGAGATGGAACATATTGGAAAATTCTGTTAATGATAACGAATGGAAAAGTTGTGTTGTAAAGAAATCCCCCCCACCAACTTCATCCACACTCTTTATACCTTCCTATTCCTCTCCCTGTGGTCTCTCTCCCTCCCTCTCCCCACCCCTCTCTGTGGTCTCTCTCTCTCTCTCTCAACGCATTGCTCTTTTCTCCTTTGATTACGAAATTAACTGTAGGTATGTAACAACCAAAAAAATTACGGATAAGGCAAAGCTATTGCATTACTATAGGAATGCCAAGATGACGTTTCCGTGGCAGTTTGTGCATCACACTTGGCTTGTACCAAGGAGATTCCGGGTTCGAATGCTGGACGGGTTCGTAAATTTGAAAAAAAATGCCAAAACACGGTTTGGGGTCCCAGAGTCCAAATCTCGAGTTTCAACCATTGGTCCTTGTGTGTATCTTACAATTTGGTATCTATGTCAGTTTTATGCCATGAACGGTAAAATAAGTTTTTGGTGGAAAGCCAATATATCGTTGACGGTTTTATGCCGCTTTTTAGCTGTTTTCGCATATTGTTGGACGTAAATACACCCAGTATATTGATCGAATATTAACTTCTAGAAATATTCTGTGTGGTGTTAGTTGCATCATAATTATATCAAAAATTGAACAATAAGCAGTTCAAAAAATTCGTCGTACAGTTCATCAACCGAACCGTTATAATATTTAAGTTAAACAATATCGATTGTTTAGAATCAATACGAAATTGCTATTGGCTGAACTCAATACCATCAGCCAATAGAAAGCCAGGAATGATCCTAACGGTCGATCTGAAGGAAGAACTTCAGATTGAGCGTCTATTAAAAGAAATTCTAATTCTGGCATTCGACGATCAACAACTTATCAATTTTATAAATTATTTCTAAGTCCTGAATTCCAATAAAGACCAACTTCGTAAATTTTAATCATTGGTAATTTTCAACATTAACATCTTGTTGTTCTCATTTCTATTATAGTTTTCTCTCTCAGGTTGGGGTCTATCTTAAAAAGGAGTTTATAGTAACTCTGAAACGGATAGACGGGGAACAACCTTTTCCATAGGAAAACCAGCTTCCCATAACCAAAAGAAACCCAACAATATCCTGCTTAAAATGAGAACGGTAATAGCTAGAACTTCATACAAGAAATTGAAAAATACAACTAAGGTTGAAGCATAATATATTGTTGGTCGCTAATTAGATGTTTAAGGCCACTTTTTGGCGGTTCTGTCTAAAACCAGAACGGTAATAGCTAGAACTTGAAATTTGGTGCCTATTTATATCAATTTCATAATACAAAAAAATTGAAAAATACAACTTAGGCTGAAGTGTAAAATATTCTTGGCCGCTAATTAGCGGTCGAATACCGCTTTTTATAGATAAGTAAAGTCGTGTGACGAGCCAACGATCATACCACGTTGAATACACCAGTTCCCGGGCGTGGTCAGTACTTGGATGTGTGACCGCTTGGGAACACCACGTATCGTTGGCTTTTTCCGGCCCAACCCAGGCTGGGTGAGGTCAATGTGGGTAGCTGATTTGCAAGTTTCCAGCGAATGGAGGGTAAAACCCCGTCTTGAATGACCAATAGATGAGACGTTAAGCCAAATTAAAAAAAAAAAAAAGTCGTGTGATGTTCACACCAGATTTTTAGTATTAGTGGAACCATTCTTTAGTTATTTACACCAAAGCGTTCTTTTTCTGCTTAGATTTGGTCGTGTTCAAAAAGTTCTGCTTTAAATCACCTGAGAACATTTTCTTTGCATCTACAAAGATCATAAATCAACCGGCATTTGTAAACAAAGGACAAAAGCGAAAGTTACAACTGTCCAAAAAATAAACTTTCAAGGCATGTAATTCAACCTCAAAAAAAGTGTTCAAATGTATAAACAGCTATAAAAGTTTTATGTGTGCTTTGATAGATGCTATGAGCCCCCCTAACTTTTGCAAAGGTACGAACACCTATATTATGCTTTTTCTGATGGAGAAGTGTTTTAGGGATTGGAGGGTGGTGTGTGTGTGGGGGGGGGGGGGTTAAGATTTGAGATATGGACAAGAAGAGGCCATAACTTGTTAAATTTAATGTCTAAATTCAAGAAACCAACTATTCATTTTGCCAAAAAACCTTTTTTAAGTCTTCTTTTGTTGATGGAATACATGCACAATGCTTTCTCTAATATAAGACAAACATTCCATCACAAGCAAAATAATACGATATATGGCTACGATTGGAATTCTAACATAAGAAAAGCAGCCCCTTTGATTCTAAACTTTAAAATTTTCCAGGTGGGCCATAAAAGCAAAACACGAAAATATTTTTTTCAAACATATTTTTTTTAAAAAAATTGGTTTAAATCTCTTTAACATCTATTGGTTATTCGAGACAGGAGTTTTACCCTCCATTCGCTGGAAACTTGCAAACTAGTTACCCACGTTGACCACACTCAGCTTGGGTTGGGCCAAAAAAATAGCCAGCATCACGAGGCCGCGAACCCACGTGAACACCCACGTGGTACAACCTCAATGGACGTTGCTTAACTTCACTAATCGAGCAAGAACTGGTGTATTCAACGTGCCATAGACGCTGGCTTCAACAAACATATTTAATTTTATAAAAGGTATGACTAGTCGCTTTCACATTAGTTTAAGTGCGGGCGGTTCGAACGGAAAAAGTCTGGGCCAAGATGACCTCCATCCATGTAGCGCCCTGTATCCTCAACTGATCTTATCTAGCCAACTTCTATGGCACGTTGAATACACCAGTTCCCGTTATCACGTGGGTTCGCGCCCTCGTTATGCTGTCTGTTTTTCCGGCCCAATCCAGGATGGGTGTGGTCAATGTAGGTAGCTGATGGATTGGTAGTTTCCAGCGAATGTAGAGTACATTCGCTGGAAACTACCAATCGAATGACCATTGACCAATGAATATTAAAGAGACGTGAATAAAAAAAATTGATCTTACCTACACAAAAAAATGTTTTCATGGGATTCAAATTTTCAGTACCTATCTACAGATCCTAGCAGTGCACCAAAAATGGTTAAACAGAGCTATGATATAATCCACATTAGGTATTATAAGAATATTCGTATACGTGTTATAGTCATACGTATTATAAGAATATATATACGTGTTATGGTCATACGTATTATAAGAATATACGTATACGTGTTATAGTCATACGTATTGTAAGAATATTCGTATACGTTTTATAGTCATAAGTATTGTTATAATTTACGTATACGTGTTATAGTCATAAGTATTGTTATAATTTACGTATGCGTGTTATAGTCATACGTATCATAAGAATATACGTATATGTGTTATAGTCATACGTATCATAAGAATATACGTATATGTGTTATAGTCAACCGTATTATAAGAATATAAGTATACATGTTATAGTCATAGGACTTATAAGAATATAAGTATACGTTTTATAGTCATATGCATTACAAGAATATACTTGTTATAGTCATACGAATTATAAGAATATACGTATAAATTCCATAGTCACACGTAGAATAAGAATATACGTATATGTGTTATAGTCACACGTATTATAAGAATATGCATATACGTGTTATAGTCATACGTATTATAAGAATATACGTATACATGTTATAGTCATACGAATTATAAGAATATACGTATACATGTTATAGTCATACGTATTATAAGAATATACTTATATACGTGTTATAGTCATACGTATTAGAAGAATATACGTATACGTGTATAGTCATACATATAGTAAGAATATACGCATACGTGTTATAGTCATACGTATTACAAGAATACGAAATTTCAAAACACAATTTTCAAAATACAAGTTCCTAAACACAAGTTTCCAATATAAATATAATCAAGAGGGAGTGAAATAAGTTTTCATGAAATACACGTTACGTGTTCGGTGGAAACGAGAAATGTATGCGTCTCGGGGGACATTCTCCAGTGGTCATAAACCTTTTTCCCAAATGACATTTTGTGAGGAATATTTTCTAAAGCCCCCATTCATAAGAAGTTTCTTAAAATTGGCAAGTAAAGATGTTAGTCAGATGATTTTACGTTATTTTTAAGAGGGATACCTACAGCGTTGTGCCCGTTGAAAATTCAACGCCTTGTTAACAAACGATTACAATAACAAAATACAAAAGCCAGGGGGGGGGAGTACAAAGTACCCGCGTTTTAGCAGAAAGCTTATAGTAATCAATTTATGATACTTATTTTAATGAGACCTTTAATAATTGTCACAAACAATATTTTCCATCATAGTATATAAAAATATGTATGTTCTAAGCCTTCTAAGGGATGATATTGAAGCCAAA
>CM022881.1:27365362-27387517 GCA_012654025.1 Pachypsylla venusta | reverse complement strand
GAAAAAGGCGCATGGATAACAATTCATCAAATAAACAGGAAATAAGCATTTAAAATTTAAATAATTAAAATGAAAAGAACCGAAAACAGTCCGACATTTGAACTAAACAATCCAACACATGTCATCATGTAGCCTTTATCAGAAGGAGTTATGTTTAAACTGAAGAGTTTACATTATAGTCAGTATATATTGTTTGTTTTAGACTATGGGTGGTTGTTCACATGAATAACATCTTTGGAACAGTTTTAGATTAGTTATGACGTCTCCGTGGCAGAGTGCGCATCACACTCGGCTTGCACCGCGGAGGTTCCGGGTTCGATTCCCGGACGGGTCAAAAATTTGAAAAAGATTTNCTAAATACCATTTCTAAATTTGTAAACTAATTAAAACATCAGAAAGACAGCAGAAGTGATTAAATAATAACATTGAGGGGTTAATGAAATTTAGAAGAAAAGGCGCATGGATAAAACAGGAAATAGACATTTAAAATTTAAATAATTAAAATGAAAAGAACCGAAAACAGTCCGACATTTTGAACTAAACAATCCAACACATGTCATCATAGCCTTTATCAGAAGGAGTTATGTTCAATATGAAGAGTTTACATTATAGTCAGTATATTGTTTGTTTTAGACTATGGGTGATTGTTCACATGAATAACATCTTTGGAACAGCTTTAGATTAGTTTGTATTAAAACATATCTTCGGGATCTGACATAGGCCTCTTGTTTTTTTTTGGGGGNTACTTTTTAATGCAATGTTTATCGAGGTACGATAACTAATTTGTTAAAAGCTGTAGAGCTTACCACAAATACCTTTCATAAGGGTGATAAGCGATTTTATAAGCTTGATGACGAAAAAAGTGCCACGAATTTCCATTTAGTCTCAGGATTTGGAATTATTTAGTGGCCCGTGCCCCCCCCCTCTCGATGGAATAAAAGACACAGCGGATCACCTTCATTTGCTTTTTTTTAAATTGTTTACGTGATTAGGTATAATGAAATTTGAGAAACACCAACCGAAAAAAAGTGCCTGACGAATGACGAAAAAAAGTGCCATGTCGAATGACAGAATTTTCGACGGTTTTTTATTTACATATTTCTATTTAGTCTCAGGATTGGGAATTATTTAGGGGCCTGTGGCTCCTCCCCCCCNTCGATGGGATAAAACATAGAGCGGATCACCATTCATTTGATTTTTTTTTAATTTTTTACTTGATTAGGTATAATGAAATTTGAGAAACACCGCTCGCTTAAAAAAACTTTGAGGGGCACGTGCCCCCCGGGCACTCCCCTATATCCGCGCATGGGATCGGTTTCCACTTACAGAGTCCAATTCCACAGAAATTATTTTATTCGTTTGCGATTTCAGTAGGTATTGTAAAACGCTGTTTAGAACGGTGTCTATATCTATATTATTGGAGCAAAATGAAATGGTCAGATACATTCCATTTTTGGCGGTTTTCATTAATCCTGTCTAAAAATTCTAATGACTTCTCACTTTACGTTGATATGTTGTCGCAACAAAATCTAAGATATCGGACTATGACCGGCTAAATTCGGCCAAATATCGAAAAAACGATTCGACATTTTTAAATTCTGATGTTTTTTCTTGGGTTTCAGCCTATGGTTTCGGAGGGGGGGTCCTTCTCATCAATTTTTCGATATCTCTTACCGTTTTGCTAAACACTTAGTGATACATACCTACATACATTTCTCGTTACATGAGTTTTTTTTTTAATTTGGCTTAACGTCTCTTTAACATCTATTGGCCATTCAAGACGGGGGTTTTACATTTTACACTTCATTCGCTGGAAACTTGCAAACCAGCTATCCACATTGACCTCACCCAGCCTGGGTTGGGTCGGAAAAATGAGCCAACGAAACGTGGTGTTCCCAAGCGGTCACCCATCCAAGTACTGACCACGCCCGACGTTGCTTAACTTCAGTGATCTGACGGGAACTGGTGTTTTCAACGTGGTATGATCGTTGGCTAATGAGTTTTATTATTATAGATTAAACTGATTATCACTGCAACCTTTATTATAGATTAAACTGATTATCACTGTGACCTTTATTATAGATTAAACTGATTATCACTGCGACCTTAATTATAGATTAAACTGATTATCACTGCGACCTTTATTCAGATCTATTCTGACCAGTCGACGGGGAAACTGATTATCACCGCGACCTTTATTCAGATCTATTCTGACCAGTCGACGGGGTTGGAGTTAGATTTTAGCCAACACCCAGTATACTTTTAAACAATAAACCAAATCACAGATAAACAAGATCCTTCCTAATCATAATAAAATCAGAAAAGGACCACATTCTAATTTTGTCTTTTTTTTTAAAAAAAAAAAGGTCTTGTGCATTGATTTTCTGTTTAATTACCCCAATTGGACAAAAAGATCTTATTTTGGTTAAACAAACAGTAAACACATTTGGTTTCCACTGACAAAGGATGTGACTATCCCTTATTTGACATTTTCTATCTCCATAAAGTCATCTTTAGACTTCATCTATTATGTCATGATAGGTCATTGATAAAATAAAGGCTTAATCTTACCGCCCGCGCCACGACTATTTTAAGTGATGTTTTTTGAGCGCTAACCATGACCCGTGTCTCATTGAACAACACCCGTAAAAAATTCTTCATATGTAGGTGCGTAGTACGTACTCATAGTCTGAATGGCATGCACTGCATGAAGGCCGTACCCAGAGGGGGTCCATGGGGTCCCCCCCCCGAAAATTCATTATTTTTTTTATGCATGACATAGTAANTGGTCATTCAAGACGGGGGTTTTACCCTCCATTCGCTGGAAACTTGCAAACCAGCTACCCACATTGACCTCACCCAGCCTGGGTTGGGCCGGAAAAAGCCAACAATACGTGGTGTTCCCAAGCGGTCACCCATCCAAGTACTGACCATGCCCGGACGTTGCTTAACTTCAGTGATCTGACGGGAACTGGTGTATTCAACGTGGTATGATCGTTGGCTATTAAGAATTTAAAATATTTTCAAATTTTACAATCATTTTGAAATTTATGTTTAACTTTCGGAAACTGTAACTTTTGTTGCGAAGTATTCATTACAAGAAGATAGATGTGAACTATTTCGCCAGTATACCTACCAGCAAGGAGTTTATTGTTAAAACTGTGAGACAGTTTACTACCTCGGAGATTTTTTTTTTTCAACTTGGCACTGTGAATACCAAATAATGAGTGGACGTTCATGATGCTATAATATATGTTACGTATAATTATGTCATAAACATTTTTTATGATTGCACTGTGTAGTTTGAGAAAATATTCCATATCATAAAACTAAATCATGCAACCCAAGCTATATTTGTATAACTTCACAAATGCATCCCATATACATGTGTGCATGTGCAGCATTTTGATGCAGCTCCTAAGTATCTTTAACCATTATCGGTGTTCGAGAAAAACTTGGGACAATTTAGAAAGAGGAGTTAGATTTTGGTATATTCTAAAAAAGTTAATTTAAAAATTGATAAAGGTTTTTTTTCAAATTTTCTACTTGGTCTCGTTGTGATTGGGGGTAAATCAGCCTCCTGAGGACAATTGAGTAGCTATGGTAAAAATTGTGACATAATTACACAAAGAAATATACATTTACATTTTAAATAGAATATTTTTCAACCTTGACTGGACTTTTTATTCTTTAATGTCGAACGCTTTATAAAACGAATATAAATTTTGATCAGCTCAAAAAATCGTGTAAATTGTGGACACAATAAGAAAATAGTTTCAATTTTGGTCAAAATAAAAAAAGTGTGAGCCAGCGTCTATGGAACGTTGAATACACCAGTTCCCGTTGGATCACAGAAGTTCAGCAACCTCCAGCGAGATTGTACCATGTGGATGTCCACTTGGGTTCGCGCCCTCGTGATGGTGGCTAGTTTTTCGGCCCAACCCAGGCTGGGTGAAGTCAATGTGGGTAGCTGGTTTGCAAGTTTCCAGCGAATGGAGGGTAAACCCCCCCCGTCTTGAATGACCAATAGACAGGGCCGGATTAACAATAGTAGCACTTGTAGCACGTGCTACGGTCCCCGCGCTGTGACAACTTACACTAGATAATTCGACATTCCTGGGTTGACAATTGAAAAAAATAAATCATTTTGACGGGGCCCCCAACTCTTCAAAGTATTTAGTAAAATCTAATTTAGGAAAGTACAAGTAGGTACCAACTACCTGTTAGGAACTTAATAAAGAAACGATTTGAGAATTGTGTCTCGGCGACGCGGCGTGGCGGTACATCTACAAAGTGAAATGTCGGTAGGTACCGACATGTTAAATCGGTCTTGGTTGTTGGTATACTCAAAATTCACTTTTCTCTACCAGTTTTAGGTACTGGACAAAAAGGCCAAAAGATAATCAATTTTTGTACTGGTTCCAAAATGTAGACTACTTAGACGGGGCCGGCGGGATGGGGGGTTGGAGGGGACCCCGCTCCGTGAAAATGCTACGAGCCCCGCGGAAGGTTAATCCGGGCCTGCCCGGATTAACCTTCCACGATTAACAATAGATGTTAAAGAGACGTTAAGCCAGAAAAAAAGTGTGTAAATTTAGATACTTTCAAAATCGAAGTAGTTTATATGTCCTTCTTTTTTTTCTTCTTTCCAAATATTCTGTCCTGGACAGGTATGTAAACCCAATACCATGGGCGTAGGAAGGGGGGGCAGGTGGGGGCAGCTGCCCCCCCCTAGAAATTCTCGAGAGTATGCAGCACGGAAGGGGCAACTTAAATTTACACTAGATAAAATGATTTTTGGAAGCAAAAATGTCATCAAGTACCGATATGCGATAAATGCCACATTTTGTCCCTAATCCAACAGCCTTCACTGTGAACAAACAAATGTAATTGTGGCAAACTTGTCGCATCGTTGAATCGCATTTGGTAAATTTGGTGGGAAAAATCAAAAAAATTAGCAAACGTTACAAACGTATAGGTTTCATCTTGTTTTTTTTCGGCTTTCCGTATATTTTTCCATTGTAAAACTCCTCCTGCTAGTTGAATTTCGCTGGTTTGGCATTTTCCTTTATCGATTTTTATCACAGGCCCCGGGGTCGCCCCTCCCTAATAACTGAATCATCAGTTACCCCTGGACGTTTATTATTAAATAAGTACCGATTTACTTTATCGACCTCTCCCCCTCCCGACATGAAAATCTCAGCTGCCCCCCCCCCTAGGCCAGATGCTGGCTACGCCCTTGCCCAATACTGACTAGAAAAGTGTTGAATTATACTCGTAATGCTACACCCAGTATTCGAGCGTATACGCTTACTAATTTGTTATTGTTATCAGCTTTGAGCAACATCTAATGACTTATCAACAACTAACTTGGATTAAGATTTTGATAAGAGTTATACAAAAGGTCATCAAAGGCTTCAAAGACATATAGACGGACTATTAGCATTAATTAATAATAAATAATGACGCTTAGAAATCAATCATTCATTTTCTCAATATAGGGGAAATAAGCCTACTATGGAACTCTTCCTCTTATTGAATGGAACCTCTGAGTTAGAAGGAAACATAGCACTTCAGATTCTCCGCTAGCAATCATCTATTTAGAGGCCTTTATTCGATTAGCTTGTGGATGTACTATGAAATCCCGTAATTATTAAAATAATTTCTGTCAATTTTTTTTTTCTTTTTNAAGAATAACATCTAATTTTGAGGGGGGGGGGTATTTTTTTTTTCCCTGACTATTCCAAAGGTTCATTAATGAAAATAATAAACCAAAACTAGACTCTTGAGTGGAAGGTTACCATTAGGCCAGGTTAATGCCTGAAGCATTTTCTACCACCTAACACTATAACCAATGTGATCAAGTACTTAAATGAATGAGGAAAAAATCAGGATGATTTTTTCCTCATTCTGAACCTAATAATTTTATTTTTAACTCAATTTAAGAGATCTCGAATATAAAATTTTCTCATTTTTCTCTTAACCCTAGGATTGTCAATTCTTTAGACAATTTATGGTAGCTTTAGACAATCAATGTATTGGTTACATTCATTGCCAAAAAGTACCCGCGTCCAAAGTCTGGCTTCAATATCATCCCTTAGAAGGCTTAGAACATACATATTTTTATGTTCTATGATGGAAAATATTGTTTGTGACAATTATTAAAGGTCTCATTAAAATAAGTATCTTAAATTGATTAGTATAAGCTTTTTTCTAAAACGCGGGTACTTTGTAAACCCCCCCCCCTCCCCCTTGGAAATGCTAGGGTTAACAGAGTCGAAAATATTAGGGAACATATAAATTGGTTCCATGTTAGACGGACTTCCCCTATTTATTATTATGAGAACAAAGGCAATGAATCAACAGGATTCTAAAGAAGTCTGCCAAGAAGAACGTTACTGCTTCCTCACTATATAACTTACTTCGTTCGACCGAAGTAAGATCTACTTTTAACATCACAATTTTTCTATAAAAGTATTTTTTGTTTCACTGTCTAAGGTTCACAGAACTAATAGAAAGGTCCCGAAAACTGGGCTCTATTAGGTCACCTGAGGCCTCACGATGGCCATGTCAGCAGATTGAAGTTGAAGCCGCAGTAATAAACTTAAAATAAGAATAGTTGTGAAATCGTAGAGCAAATCACAGAACATACATAACGAGAAAAGAATGTATGAGTTGAAATCGCTAGACACTTTTGAAATGAATTAGGGTCTTAGCTTTCGCGCGGCGAATTTGAATGTACAATGCTGGATCCTACAGACTTTTAGGGGAAAACATCAACCTATAGCGTTAATAATAATTATTTGGCTAGCTAAAACTAAACGTTCTTCAACTCGAAGTCAAAATAAATGAGCGGCGCACGGAGAACAGCCCGAAGATCTTTTCACGAATTCAGCACTGAAATTTTGATAGGACTCTAGTTTGGTGCGAGAGGCACAATCAGTACTTTTTCAAGCAATTTAACCTCAACACCAAACACATAGAGACAATATCATCGAACATCCTACAAGATTCCATCAATATTCTACATCATCATATATATAATAATANAACAAAAAAGAATATTTCCAGCCGGATTGATCGGTATGTTGTGTCGTAGCAATCAACGATATGTTGCCAGCATCACTTTGCTCTCTCTCTCTCTCTCACCATAATTAGATATAAACCATCAATTACATACGAAAAAACAATATTTAAATAAGTAATAAACGAAAAAAAAAATTAAAAATGGGTCCATCGAGGAAAAAAAACTAATGTCCGCCATTCCAAAGAGGTGTTAAGACCCTAATTTTACAAAAAGTGTCAAACGATTTTTGTATGTTCAAAGGAGCAAACACTTGTATTTTATCGGTATAATATTAGAGTATGAACATCGCATTAGTGTAGTCAGTATTAACTCTATGAGGTATAGAGTCACTACTGTGATCACATTTAAAATTTCACCCCATTATGATTTAATAAGAATTTTAATTTTAATCTGAAGTATACAGGGTGTCCCAAAAGTCCGAGACCACCTGAATATCTTTTGAATAGCTATATGTGGAGTTTTGAAATTTTGCATGATATTATATCCCCAATTAAACCACCTCATGGTGTGAACAATTATTCAGGGGCGGGTTCTGGGCGGTCCATTTTTTGTTTTTATAAATACGAACCAACATCTTGTGATACATTTTCAGAAAGACAATGAAATTGGAAGTACTTTGCAAAAAAATTCACACGTTTAGCGTATTTGGTTTCAAAATGGCGGCCATTTGAATTTTCCAAAATATGACTTCCAACAGTGTCTAAAACTAGGCGAATTATTTGCAATGGGATATTGAATGATTGTATAGGACACCAATATAGAGGAACCTGTTTTTTTTAGACATAATTCGACTAAGTTTTAGACTCTCCGCCTACTTTTAGAAATAATTCGCCTAGTTTTAGACACTCTTGGAAGTTATGTCTTGGAAATTTCAAATGGTCGCCATTTTGAAACCAAACACGCTAGACATGTGAATTTTTTTGCAAAATACTTCAATTTTATTGTCTTTATGAAAATGTATCACAAGATGGGGGTTCGTATTTAAAAAAAAAAAAAAAAAATGGAATACCTGGGGTCCACATAGGACCCGCTACTGAAAAGTTGGTCACACAATCAGGTGGCTTAATTTGTGATATAGTACCATGCACATAAACTCCACATAAAACCGTCCAAAAGATATTCAGGTGGTCTTGGACTTTTGGGACACGCAGTATTATTTTTCCCCCGGTCTATATTCTATATTAGTCTTTTGGACTTCGATCTCACCACGGGTCAATGCCTATCTTATAGAAATGACTTTAAAATGTCTTTGTGGTGTTTTTTACATGACTGCTCATCAGTCATCACCTCTCCTAGTTTGTGATAACAAAATATGTTGATAACAACACAATATACGTTGGTAATCCAACGTATAGAGTGATGACGATTAACCCACGACAAATATAAGTGAACGTATAATAAATCAGAAATTTGTACTAGTAGGGGTTGTCTGTTACAATACCACAGCCCAAACAGTAGCAGATATATGGGAATACACCCTCCCCCCCCCCATATTATGGTCTACGACCCCAGAAAAATTATCAGAACTGAAATATGTCACGCCGTTTTCGAGTTACGGTCAAATTTCTAATTTCTTCACCAAAATCGGTCCGATATCTTAAATTTTGTAGCGACAACCTATCAACTCAAAGCAAGAAAGTATTTTAGATAGCTGTTTAGTCCTTATTTTAGGACAGTTTCTGCAGGGCCAGCCATTCAAGACATACAAAAAATAAAATTTGGAAAATACTAAAAGTCAGAATGGCCGTGCTTCTAATACGACTGGCGAAACGATTAAATCTTGGTTAAAGGTTGCGATATACAAGGTAGACACAAACCATACCCCCCAGCCCGCCCCAATTTTCAATGTTCTTGAAAAACAATTTTTATCGTAGCAATGAACTGGTAAAACATTAGCTATAGTGTTCAATAAAACATACTTCTATAATTTACTGGCTGTTTTCCCGTGCTTCGCTACGGTTACAAAATTCAACAAAAATTTCGAGATCGCGAAATTAAAGCTTCTCAATTTTAGATTTTTAGTAGAACCTACGCCCAGAGTGAACACGGCTCCTATTTAGAAAATTCAATTTTTACTCAAAGATATTACTTTTTGCACTGCGGAACACCTTCGTATAAAATTTCAGCTTTCTCGCTTATCCCGAAGTGATACTTCTTAACTATGGGTTTTTGGTGGAACCGACCCCCAGAGTGAGCACCGCTCATGGTTAGAAAATTCAATATTTTATTCAAGGATATGACTTTTTGTACTTCGGAACACCTTTGTATCAAATTTCAGCTTTCTTACTCATCTCGAAGTGGTACTTCTCAATTCCGATTTTTTGGTTGTGTAAACCGTCCATAAATCGGATAGAAACCGGAAATTTTCAAATTTTATATTTTTTATGAGGTCCTTATATNCTTGAACTTTGAGTTCATACTGGGTGACGTATAAAAACATAAAGAAATTGAGCCACTTATAATCTTGAGCATGTGTCGAGTATGTGGTACCATCTAAGTATACTGTTTACTTAAACTTTGAGTTCATACTGGGTGACGTATAAAAACATAAAGAAATTGAGCCACTTATAATCTTGAGCATGTGTCGAGTATGTGGTACCATCTAAGTATACTGTTTACTTAAACTTTGAGTTCATACTGGGTGACGTATAAAAACATAAAGAAATTGAGCCACTTATAATCTTGAGCATGTGTCGAGTATGTGGTACCATCTAAGTATACTGTTTACTTAAACTTTGAGTTCATACTGGGTGACGTATAAAAACATAAAGAAATTGAGCCACTTATAATCTTGAGCATGTGTCGAGTATGTGGTACCATCTAAGTATACTGTTTACTTAAACTTTGAGTTCATACTGGGTGACGTATAAAAACATAAAGAAATTGAGCCACTTATAATCTTGAGCATGTGTCGAGTATGTGGTACCATCTAAGTATACTGTTTACTTAAACTTTGAGTTCATACTGGGTGACGTATAAAAACATAAAGAAATTGAGCCACTTATAATCTTGAGCATGTGTCGAGTATGTGGTACCATCTAAGTATACTGTTTACTTAAACTTTGAGTTCATACTGGGTGACGTATAAAAACATAAAGAAATTGAGCCACTTATAATCTTGAGCATGTGTCGAGTATGTGGTACCATCTAAGTATACTGTTTACTTAAACTTTGAGTTCATACTGGGTGACGTATAAAAACATAAAGAAATTGAGCCACTTATAATCTTGAGCATGTGTCGAGTATGTGGTACCATCTAAGTATACTGTTTACTTAAACTTTGAGTTCATACTGGGTGACGTATAAAAACATAAAGAAATTGAGCCACTTATAATCTTGAGCATGTGTCGAGTATGTGGTACCATCTAAGTATACTGTTTACTTAAACTTTGAGTTCATACTGGGTGACGTATAAAAACATAAAGAAATTGAGCCACTTATAATCTTGAGCATGTGTCGAGTATGTGGTACCATCTAAGTATACTGTTTACTTGAACTTTGAGTTCATACTGGGTGACGTATAAAAACATAAAGAAATTGAGCCACTTATAATCTTGAGCATGTGTCGAGTATGTGGTACCATCTAAGTATACTGTTTACTTAAACTTTGAGTTCATACTGGGTGACGTATAAAAACATAAAGAAATTGAGCCACTTATAATCTTGAGCATGTGTCGAGTGTTTGGTACCAACTAAGTATGATGTTTACTCAAAGTAATTCATACTGGGTGACGTATAAAAACATAAAGAAATTGAGCCACTTATAATTTTGAGCATGTGTCGAGTGTTTGGTACCAACTAAGTATGATGGTGACTTGAACTTTGAGTTCATACCGGGTGACGAATAAAAACATAAGGAAATTGAGCCACTTACAATTTTGAGCATGTGTCGAGTGTTTGGCACCTACCAACTAAGTATACACCAAATACTGGTATGAAAAAGAATTAAAAAACTCTGCCAATGTGACACCTGGGTTTATTATTTTTCTGGAAAAAAATGGGGGATTCCCCCCCAAATTGAGGGGGTTCTCGTGACGATTCCAAATCTGGGGCATAATTAGACCCTAAATTTTTAGACAGGATTCTCTTTTTAGACAGGATTAATGAAAACCGCTTTAAAGCGTTTAAAACCGCCGTGGTATATTTGATTGATTGAAGTTTCCGAGCTAACTGAGACCCCAAATATGACATACATACAAAATTTCAAATCTCTAGCTCTTACCATTCTCTTTTTAGACAGCAATACTGAAAACCGCTAAAAAGCGGCAAAAATTACCAAGGGTGTATTCGATTGCACCCAAAAGTATCTGGGCACAATTAGCGCCCAGATAGGACCTATATACCAAAAAAGGGCAAAAGTGCCCATCACGGCGGACGGCGGACAAACGGATTTTTTTTATTCGATTTTTGGATTCTACGCCCCTTGGAACGTATAATATCAAATTTTGAGGGGTGGATTTTTTTTTTTTTTTTTGTGACGATTCCAAAGGTTCATTATTGANTTTTTTTTTTTTTTTTTTTTCCGTGACGATTCCAGAGGTTCATTATTGAAAATAATAAACCAAAAATTAAAAGTTTTATAAAAATCTGAAAGCTGAATTAAATATAATTTTGTTAAATTTTGATAGTATGTCATGTAAAATCATAATGAGGTATCAAGCATGTCGGTAGATATGCTTACGTCAAGAGTAAGCAAAGCTACCGACTATATTAACACGAAAGATAGTTTGTAGGTATGGAGACCCACTTTTTTCTGCCACTTCCAGATGATTNCTACTCTTGACGTCCTTTTTTTACACGAAGTGTTTTTTTGTGGGATAATACTATATCTCATATACCTATAATATAATACTTTTTACAGTCAAGTGAAGATATTATCTACATCAGTATGAATTATATATATATATTGAAAGTACGCGGCATTTTCTCAACGAGTTTCCTTTTCGTTTACGAAAAAAGCAGCCCGATAATCTACTCAAATCATGTCATGCGCAGAGACGAAAACTCGACACGCTTTTCGGGATAGTTTTCGTATTCCGATGAACTTGAGAAATCTCTCTATTAATATTAAATGAATAACATTTTCTTTTTCAACCGATTAAATGTAAATGTATATATTTCTTTGTGTTATTATGTCATAATTTTTGTGGACATCAAAGCATTACAAGGTATTCTCAACAATCACTCCAATATCACTAAGCCTAAGCTACACTTTATCTATTTTCTTATAATGCTACCACTTGTCGCTATTACCATAACTACTCAATTGTCCTCATGAGGCTGAGTTACCCCCAATCACAACCAGACCAGGTAGAAAATTTGAAAAAAACTTTATCAAATTTTAAACCCCTCCAGAAATCGAACCCGGAACCTCCTTCGTAGAAGAAGATATGGTTTGTAGTAAATTGACTGAGGCAAGTGCTCGTTGACCAGATTCCTGGAATTTATCAGTCATGTGCTTGCGAAAACCATCAATCGTAAACAACTGATGGGCTATGTGTCTTTTATTGAGTAAAACATTCAGTCCAAACATTTGATCCCCGTGGCAGAGTGCACATCACACTCGGCTTGGACCAAGGATTTCAAACGAACTCTTATGAAGATAAGAGGTTGATTGAAAACCAAATCCTCGTAAGGACGGCTGAGTGGAAGCTATTGTGGGAGTTTGTATGGAGTCCATTAATTTGTCAACGATAGACTGCTGACACTGACATAGATTTCAAACGAACTCTTATGAAGATAAGAGGTTGATTGAAAACCAAATCCTCGTAAGGACGGCTGAGTGGAAGCTATTGTGGGAGTTTGTATGGAGTCCATTAAATTGTCAGCGATAGACTGCTGACACTGACACAGATTTCAAAGGAACTCTTATGGAGATAAATTGTCAACGATAGACTGCTGACACTGACACAGATTTCAAAGGAACTCGTATGGAGATAAATTGTCAACGATAGACTGCTGACAGTGACACACATTTCAAACGAACTCTTATGGAGATAAATTATCTACAATAGACTCCTGACACTGACACAGATTTCAAACGAACTCTTATGGAGATAAATTGTCTACAATAGACTGCTGACACTGATACAGTTTTCAAACGAACTCTTATGGAGATAAATTGTCTACAATAGACTCCTGACACTGACACAGATTTCAAACGAACTCTTATGGAGATAAATTGTCTACAATAGACTCCTGACACTGACACAGATTTCAAACGAACTCTTATGCAGATAAATTGTCAACAATAGACTGCAGACCGAGTCCAAGCCGAGTGTGATGCGCACTCTGCCACGGAGATCAAATGTTTGGACTGAATGTTTTACTCAATAAAAGACACATAGCCCATCAGTTGTTTACGATTGATGGTTTTCACAAGCACATGACTGATAAATTCCAGGAATCTGGTCAACGAGCAATTGCCCCAGTCAATTTACTACAAACTATATCTTCTTCTTTTCTTCTATCAAAATGTTGTCCGGTCCTCGGCAATTATTTTAATGAACCTATACCAGAACCTCTGTAACAGCACCATTATACTCTAAAACCGGTTTTAACGAAACTATATTAACCCACTATATCTGAATTGATTCTGCATCTGTGATTGGTTTTCAATCAACCTCTTATCTTCATAAGAGTTCGTTTGAAATCTGTGTCAGTGTCAGCAGTCTATCGTTGACAATTTAATGGACTCCATACAAACTCCCACAATAGCTTCCACTCAGTGGTCCTTAAGAGGATTTGGTTTTCAATCAACCTCTCATCTCCATAAGAGTTCGTTTGAAATCTGTGTCAGTGTCAGCAGTCTATCGTTGACAATTTAATGGACTCCATACAAACTCCCACAATAGCTTCCACTCAGCCGTCCTTAAGAGGATTTTGTTTTCAATCAACCTCTATCTCCATAAGAGTTCGTTTGAAATCTGTGTCAGTGTCAGCAGTCTATCGTTGACAATTTATTGGACTCCATACAAACTCCCACAATAGCATCCACTCAGCCATCCTTACGAGGATTTGGTTTTCAATCAACCTCTTATCTCCATAAGAGTTCGTTTGAAATCTGTGTCAGTGTCAGCAGTCTATCGATGACATTTATTGGACTCCATACAAACTCCCACAATAGCTTCCACTCAGTCGTCCTTAAGAGGATTTGGTTTGCAATCAACCTCTTATCTCCATAAGAGTTCGTTTGAAATCTGTGTTAGTGTCAGCAGTCTATCGTTGACAATTTAACTCCATAAGAGTTCGTTTGAAATCTGTTACAGTGTAAGCAGTCTATTGTAGACAATTTATCTCCATAAGAGTTCTTTTGAAAACTGTGTCAGTGTCAGCAGTCTATCGTTGACAATTTATCTCCATAAGAGTTCCTTTGAAATCTGTTTCAGTGTCAGCAGTCTATCGTTGACAATTAATTGGACCGCATACAAACTCCCACAATAGCTTCCACTCAGCCGTCCTTACGAGGATTTGGTTTTTAATCAACCTCTTATCTCAATAAGAGTTCGTTTGAAATCTGTGTCAGTCTCAGCAGTCTAATATCGTTGACAAATTAATGGACTCCATACAAACTCCCACAATAGCTTCGACTCAGCCGTCCTTACGAGGATTTGGTTTTCAATCAACCTCTTATCTTCATAAGAGTTCGTTTGAAATCTGTGTCAGTGTCAGCAGTCTATCGTTGACAATTTAATGGACTCCATACAAACTCCCACAATAGCTTCCACTCACCCGTCCTTACGAGGATTTGGTTTTCAATCAACCTCTTATCTTCATAAGAATTCGTTTGAATTCTGTGTCAGTGTCAGCAGTCTATCGTTGACAAATTAATGGACTCCATACAAACTCCCACAATAGCTTCCACTCAGCCGTCCTTACGAGCATAAGTTCTGCCTAATTTCCATAACAAGTTTTGTATACTCGGACCAACCGTTATTCAATTGTTATCAAATTTTACAAGAAGACAACCACAGGCAATTCAAGAAAAATAGTGGACTAAAAATTAGATCCAATTCGTTCGACCAACTAAGCTATAGCAACTGCTGTGTTTCGGCTCACCCAATAACAGTTACTCCGCAGACTGAGTGCACCACACCATCACTAATAACTTTTTTTTAATTTGACTTGTCGTCTCTTTAACATCTATTGGTCATTCAAGACCATTCATGCAAGTTTCCAGCGAATGGAGGGGTTCCACCCTCCATTCGCTGGAAACTTGCAAACCAGCTACCCACAATGACCTCACCCCAGACTCAATGTCGCACAGTTTTATAGGCTGACGTCGCATAGCTAGTGTTAAGGACCATTTACACTGCCCTAACATACACGAGCATCAAGCATTCGTGATCGTTGCTCACCAGTTTTCGGCGAGCACGAACACAAACGAGCATTCTGTTCACAATGCTCGAGCATTTCTGACGATCAGTTAAACCGACATCGCGTGGATCAGGCTCGAGCACGAACGAGCATTCCCTTCGAACATGATCTGCTCGCGGTGACTGTTTACACTGCCTGAGCCTCGATCGAATGCTCTTTCGTCACCTCTGTTCGCGACGAATGCTCGGGCAGTGTAAATGGGCCTTTCACCTTACCCAGCCAGGGTTGGGCCGGAAAAAAGAGCCAACGATACGTGGTGTTCACAAGCGGTCACCTATCCAAGCACTGACTAAGCCCGACGTTGTTCAACTTCAGTGATCTGACGGGAACTGGTGTATTCAACGTGGTATGATCGTTGGCAGTCAATACTACCGGACTTCTTAATGCGTCCTTGCATATTATGTTGAAGATTGTTTTTCAACTTTTTATTAACATTTGTCAGCACCGATCATAATTTTGTCTCTTTTTCCTTTACTGTTTCAGGGGAGGGTGGTGTAGAGAGAAGAGGGGCGGCTACACCGAGAGTGCGTCGAACTGATAGCCAATCAGGTTTCAGTACTGATATGATGGAAGTGGTAAGTCTTCAATCCCCCCCTTTTTTTTTCATTATTTTCTAATAATTGTCCTCTGTTTGTCCTCATGGGGAGAAAGAGAGGGTTTAAGTGTCTCTTACAGCCTTTGTGTTCTATAAATAGTTTCTGATGGTGTGCTCTATTTTCTTTTGTTATATCACCCTATTTAGGATTTTAATCCTTTCCTAACAGTACGCTGTGTTGAGTTATAGTTTGGGTGAAGTGCAATTACATGATGTTGTTCATTTAAAGATATCTCTAGCCGTAGGATAAAATAACGAACCCGTTTTACTCTGTTCCAGTCGTACGTCTGTCGTACAAATCTTGTTCATCTCCAAAGCCGTAGACAGAAAATTCGGCCCGGGGGGAAAAAATTTGAGGGTCCCTCTATCATTCTTACTCTAAAATTACCGTATGGCAGTAATAATAGTAAAGGCAGAAAAGGCGTGTATGCTTCTTCTTGGCAACAAATAATTCGTTTTTCAGATGTTAATGTTTACGAAATATACCAATATTTATAATTGCTGTACAAGCTGAAAGGTCGCACTATATTTTATAATCAGTGTCCTGCAATAGCCATTGTCCCATTATCGCTAAAATTCTGACTTTGTGTGTTTGAATTTTTTTCAAAACTTTTAAGTTGATTTATTTATTAATCAGAAAAAATCTCGAAAAATTTCATTATGATAATTTTCTCACCGGTCCTCTTAGGAAATCCTGGGCCAGGTGGGATTCCCCCCTCTCCTACGGCCTGGGATCAGTCGCTGATAATAGCGTAGCTTGTAGTTGCGCGCGGTTTTCCCCCCAAAAAGAAACCACCTTTAGCTTTGCCATTACTAAACTTGCCAACTTGTACCATTTACCATTTTGAGAACAAACTCGAAAACTGTCTAACAATAGAAGTCATCTCTCGAAAGTTACCTAATACCACCTGTAACTGTGGAGTGAATACCATGTTTCCTAATACCAATTCTCCGCTCAACCACTTTCTGGTTTAGCAGCCAAACCAAACGCATTAAAGTTATACAATAAGGAGTATACAGGGTGTCCATTAAGTCTCACCGCACCCCCCGTATCTCGAGAATGGCAGAAAATATAAGAAAACGCAAAAACACGTATCCCTTAGATTTTAGGGGGATTAATTTTAGACTAAAAAATTTTAGACCCAAATATTAATTTAGTAAAAAAGTTGGTTGTCACGCCCACTTTGACCACAGAAATCGGGCTTTCTTAGACCAAACCTATCCAGCTGTTTTGAAAATTTTGGTCTTGAACTGTGCGGTCGAAGTGAGCGGGACAACCATTATTTGGGATCATAAAAAAATATTTTTAGGCACTTTTACATACCATTTCGGTGTGGCCGCAAAGGGAAAGGTCACATGTTCCACCCCGTAATTCGTGAACGGTAGATCCTAGAGAGCTCCTGTTTTCTGTAATGAACTCGTATTAACGAGACCTTTAAAATAAGGTGTCACTTGATATACCTTCTCATTTAATTAATCCCCCTAAAATGTAAGGGATACGTTTGTTTGTTTGATATAAGAAAAATATAAAATATAAGAAAATGTTTGCGTTTTCTTATATTTTCAGCCATTCTCGAGATACGGGGGGGGGTGGGGGGTGGTTATGGACACCCCGTATAGTTCCTAATATACAATTTGGTCTTCTTGTCTCAAGGTATCCTCAAAGTCTTTGAATTTGCACCGCCACTTATGTTTTGGTTTTGAGACATAAGTTTTGTGGTTTATTTATATAAAAAAAAAGTACCTCAAGAATTAAATCTAATTAGACCCAAACCATGCAAATGATCAAACCAACCAATCAAGTGTGTCTCTTTTCTGTCTCTTATCTGTCTTAGGGTACGTGCAGAGTGCAGGATGAAAGCAGAGCAGCAATTAATGAGGAAAGAGTGCGAGCAGAGAGCAACGAGTTGCCACTGCTCGAGTGAGGGAGCAAAGAGTCAGAGATGAGTTCGTTCTCTCTCCGACAGTTTCAGTGTATTGTACTAGTTAACAATAGACAATGAGCACCTTGTTGTTGATGGAAAGCTCTCCACGTGGTACCCACGGAGAATTTCACAATTTATTTGTCGAGGCTACGGGAAGATCCTGTGAAGTTCAGAGAATACTTCCGCATGAATATTGAGACTTTCGACTACTTGCTGGAAAAAAGTGAAGAGAAGCTGACCAAAACGTACACCAACTTCATTCGGAATCATTTCAGCGGCGAATTCATCCCATAGCCGATCCAACACAAACCGATTGTTGTGTTTGAGGTCTTTTTGGTCCCACAAAGGTTTAAGTTTAAACAACTCACTAATTAATAGGCCTACATTCATTTTCGCGAAGGACAGGTAAATAAAATTATTCAAATAAAAACATATATCAATTTCAAAACGTCTTGGGTGAAGAGCCAGTGGGAGCAGAGAAATCAAACTGGGGAGGTTTCGCCGCTTTGCTCTTTGACTCGACGCACTGCTCGTTCATCGGGCACGCTCCCACTCTGCGCCCTCCAATTCAAAGAACACTGTTTGTTTTCGACGCTTTCCTCGTTGCTCTTTGCATCCTGCACTCTGCACGTACCCTTATACAAGTCTTTGTATGGATACATGCGAAGGAAGTCAACGATTTATGTTAGATCTCTGAAGATAAGTAACGTGGTGCATGCTAAAGGCCTATTTATACTGCCCGAGCATTCATTCGTCGCGAATAGAGGTGATTCGTTCGAGGCTCAGGCAGTGTAAACAGTCGCCGCGAGCCGATCATGTTCGAAGCGAATGCTCGTTCGTGCTAGAGTCTGATCTCGAGTAACTGATCGTCAGAAATGCTCGAGCAGTGTGAACAGAATGTTCGTTTGTGTTCGTGCTCGTCAGGCAGTGTAAATGGGCCTTAAGATGGGAGCCCGCGTGGGGATACAACGTATCGTTGATCTTATCGGGGTGTTCTTACATTCATTCTTGGAGGCTGATAATTGACATGGTTCCCTAGAACTATGACAATAACTGTAATATAATTACTTCAGTAACACAATAGTTCATATGAACATAATGATATTACAGAGTTGTTTTCTGTGTTATTTTACACCATCACCCTCAAGTAACTTGTAACATTCTCAAGTATGATTTACTTTTCCTCATGTAAAGTTCTTCTCACTTCAATAGGGACCTCATCGAGTCCGATCGTAGCCACATATATGAGACAGCCGTTCCTGTTATTTTAGGCTGTTATAATTGACATGGGCCCCCAGAACCATGTCAATTACTTCAATATAATTTTGTCAATAACAACACAATAGTTACAAAACATAATGATATTAAAGAATTGCTTTCTGTGTTACTTTACACCATCATCAGCTCAGGTGGACTCGGCCCGTGAGGATGTCACCCTCAAGTAACTTCTTACAATCTCAAGTATGATTTACTTTTCCTCATGGAAAGTTAGCAAACCATAAATAGATTGGAAGGAATTACGTCTTCGGTAGTAGGTAGATTACGGAATTATAAATTGTAGGGCTTTCTACAGAAATACGTGTTCTTATGACGCTTGTAAATTATTACTGCCTCTCTCTTCTCATCTCCGCCGCATATGAGTAACGTCGAAAAAAGAGAGAAAATTTACAAGCCACTCAATCTTGGAATAAAACCCCGTCATTCTACAACTTTTCTCATTTTGGACAATCTCGCCCATTTTTTTTTTCAAATTATGTCATGGGCAGAGACGAAAACTCGACACGATTTTCGGGATAGTTTTCGTATTCCGATGAACTTGAGAAATCTCTCTATTAATATTAAATGAATGACATTTTCTTTTTCAACCGATTAAATGTAAATGTATATATTTCTTTGTGTTATTATGTCTATACCAGGGGTTTTCAAACTTGGAATTTTTTTCGGATTTTTAAAGTACCATTACCCTTGGGGGGGGGGGGGGANGGGGGGGGGGGGGGTATTCTTGATTTTCATACAAAAATCAACTAAAATATTACTTCTTATGAACATATCTCTCACGTTGCTTTCGCTTGTCAGATCAAAAAACGATTCCCTATCTTTCGTCTAAAATTTCGATTTCGTCAGCAACGCCTGAATCTGAGTTTTCTGCGAACGGATTTCTAAGTCACCACTCTGAGTCACTCGTATTATTAGTTGGGATTTTTTTTACATAATGCCTGGAGTTACTTTATGATATTTTGTGTACAACTGAAAATGGCTTCGCGTACCACCTGAAATGGGCCCGGGTACCACCGTTTGAGGACCCATGTTCTATCCCTTCTTTTTGGTTGACCCCGTATTGAATATTTTGTATACACTCAAATAAAATAAACATAATTATTATGATAGATGCGACCATTTTGTTTGTGCAGACGTCCAAAGCGCGCTTGACGGCTGTTGATGTTGTCTGTTTTTCTTTGCATTTGACAGACAATCAGGAAATGTATTAGACTGGATGTCAGACTTTTAGTTTCAGATACAAAAAAATCATGAAAAACATTTTTTTTAGAAGGGTTGAGCACAAAGTTCTAATTATTTAGTTTATATTATTGATGACAGACAGACACATGTTACACTACTTTTCTCTGTTGAAATGCTTGTTGTCAACCAATGACTGGGCATCTTATTGATGCACACTGCACAGTCGTTAATAGTCTTTCCGAAAGATAAACACAGGGTGTCCCAAAAGTCCGAGACCACCTGAATATCTTTTGAACGGCTTTATGTGGAGTTTTAAAATTTTGCATGGTATTATACCCCAAATTAAACCACTTGATGGTGTGAGATATTTTTCAGGGGCGGGTCCCATGTGGCACCGGGGGGGTCAAACTTTTGTTTTTTAAATACTAACCCCCATCTTGTGATACATTTTCAGAAAGACAATAGAATTAGAAGTACTTTGCAAAAAAAGTTACACATCTAGCGTGTTTGGTTTCAAAATGGCGGATATTTGAAATTGCCAAGGTATTATGACTTCCAAGAATATCTAAAACTAGGCGAAGTGTCTACAACTAAGCGAATTATGTCTAGAAAGCAGTTTCCTCAACATTGGTGTCCTATGCTATCATTCAATATCCCATTGCATTCGCTTAGTTTTAGACATTCGCTTAGTTTTAGACACTCTTGGAAGTCATATCTTGAAAATTTCAAATGGCCGCCATTTTGAAACCAAACACGCTAGATGTGTAACTTTTTTTGCAAAGTATTTCTAATTCTATTGTATTTCTAAAACGTATCACAAGATGGGGGTTCGTATTTAAAAAAAAATTGGACCCTCTGGGGCCACATGGGACCCGCCCCTGAAAAATTGGTCACACCATCAGGTGGTTTAATTAGGGGTATAATACCATGCAAAATTTCAAAACTCCACATAAAGCTGTTCAAAAGTTATTCAGGCGGTCTCGGACTTTTGGGACACCCTGTATTCACACGGGCATAGGATCGTCACCTAATGAAACAGCCTTGCTTCCCTTGGCCATCATGTCATTACTGGGTAGATACATTTAATATAATAATTCTAATAACACCAAGACATAAATATTTACTACATACAACCGCATGCCATTTCCAAATTGTCCTCTGATATTGAGTTACCAATATAAACCCAAGCAGAAAAAAAAAAGTTTCTCGAATGTTCGGCACGATCAGAATGCGAATTCAGTACATCCTTGGCGCAGGTCGAGTGTGATATACATTCTAACAGGACAAGTTTTCCATACGTTTTGTATTCATGTATCTAGGCGCACGGCAGTGTGCCAGGCCAAGTTCCAAGTCAAGCCTGGCGATTTTTTTCGCCATTTTCGCCCCCCTGTATCACCGGATGCTATTTTCGCCCCCCCCCCTGTATCACCGGATCTGGTGAACTTAATATGAACAAGAAATTTGGTCATTATTACAAGGTCCCATACTTAGACTTACTAAGTTATAAATATCCCACAAAAAACATAAATGTGAAAAATAAGGCCAAGTCCCAATCCAAAAAATGTCGGCCCATTAAAGTAGTGAGATCCAAATAAAATACTGCCAAGTCCTCTTATCATCAGAATCGGTTTTAAATTCAATGTGTTAGATCTTCTTATGTAGTAAATATATTCAATGTGCTAGATCTATTAATCTCGCTCTATGCAAGATTG
>CM022881.1:27326714-27354827 GCA_012654025.1 Pachypsylla venusta | reverse complement strand
GCAGACTTCAACACGCATTTTATTTTTTTTGGAACCTAACCCAATACTACTCCCAACACGTTCTACACAGCTTAACAACCCGTTACTACTCCCCATGTTCTACATATAGGTTAACAAACGTGTATGTAATATGTATTCTATGTGCATACTCTGATCGCGTTTAAACGGTTGTACCTCGGTGATATGATTATTAATGTGGGAGTCAGATTTATTATCATTTTTTTCTCTCATCTTCTCGAAACGAAGTTCGGGTACTCAGCTAGTATGCTATATGGTAGACCTTACGGATCCAAAAGTTCTATAGGAAAGCTAAAATTCAAGGCAATTCTTACGTATTTCAATCATACTCACTCAATGAATTCTGTAGTGGTGTCATATGCATAATCGCTTAATACTGATTTAATAGTTTGCCCCAAAAGAAATGTAATATTAGACAAGTGGTCTTCATCATGCACTATTCCTCGTCTGATATTTCCTTCGCCAAACACAGTGTCAACTGGAGACTCAAGTTTCAAACCAAAGTTCGGATTATCAAACTTACAATTCAATGCTTCGTACACAGCAATTACACCTAAATTAATAAAAGATTTGATTTGAATTATTGTGGAAAAAGTCAAAATGGCACGAATGAATAATGTTTGAAATTAAATTGGAATCTCCACTATCTGAACTTCTTCGTACATTTATAAAGATAGCAATTTCAATCCCTAACCTAAGTTAAGCTAAAAATGAGATCTCTAAACTAAGCTTTTTGGCGGTTTCGCCTCAAACCAGAATGGAAAGAGCTAGAACTTGAAATTGAGTGCCAATTCATATAAATTTCATATAGGAAAAAAAAAAATACAACTTAGGATGAAGTGTGATATCAATATATCAAGAAGTGTAATATATAATTGTATTTCCTCTCTGAGGACTACAAAACGTGTTTTTTCATTAAAAACTCGACATCGAAAATTTCAGCCCATTACAATATTTTCTTCTTCTTTTTATAGATAAGGAAAGTCATGTGATTTTCACACCAGATTTTTTTATATTTTTTATCAAAATCTGCTTTAGAACCTTTTATAGTTTCTTTAACAAAGGTATGCAATCTATGATGTCTGAAGAAAAAATAAACAAAGGCTTATTGAATTCACGAGAGGTTTGAAAGTTAAAGTTGTACTGAAATTTTCTCAAAAAAATACAATACAAAAAAAAAAAAATATTGTTGTAAATTTGCAAAATCTGTTGTAAGAGGGGTATTAAAATTATTTGGGAAGTTCCCTTCCAAATTTCACTGTCAAAATCCCAAGTTTTTCCACTTCAGAGAAAAGTACTTACATTTTATTTAGAATCAAGTCGATAATGCCCCTTATTTATATTATGAACCATTATTTTCAAAAAATTAATGAATCGACTTTCATAAAGTTCAATTATTGAGGCATTAGAGAACGATGAAATGGGACCTCGTCAAGTAAGTTCTTAAGTTTTTCTCCTTGATTCACTGATCAACTCATCAGATTAGTCTTCCTTTTCGAACACATTTTCCCAAACCTATTTGGGTTCGGCGTTGATTTCCATAATTCCACCATGTCACAACCTTTTTTTGTGTGCCTGTATCTTTTCCTGGCACGGTAACCCTCGCTTGCTTCTCACGGTTTCCATAGAAACTGCGTAAAAACTCGCATTTCGCTGATGATCTTTCATCATTGGTATGAATTAGAGTTTTGTACAGGCCTGGATGCCTTTCGTAATACCAAAACTTCTGATTTGACCTCTTCTGTGGCTCAATTCATCCTATCATATTGGTAACTTACCAGAAAACCTCTTTGCTGAAATTATGAATAAAAGACAGAATGTAACTATCGACATTGCGTCTAATCAGTCAATTAATCAGTCGCAATCTAATCAGTCAATTTGGGTAATCAACTGAAATAATTAAATCTATGAACAGTGCAAAAGACAACCTAATACTCTGAAAAAGTTATATCTGTTTAGTATAAATATATTCTCCATAAGGTCTCATGCTGCACGAACAATAAATGTTCACACCAGTGGCCTATCCAAATTTTGATAAGCCTATTTACAACTGCGCAATTCAATAAAAATATAATTTATATTAGTTTTTTTCCCGTGTTTCGCTAAGCTCACAAAATACAGGGTGCGGCAATTAGTTTTCCCACATTTCAAAAAATCGTGGGAGGAGGAGTGATAGTGGGAGAAGCGTGGGATTTGTGATATTCAACACGAAATGACATCTAGTTTTTAGTTGTTGCAATGGTTTGGTCGAGCGTGCATCGTGCGTTTGTTGTCAAGTTGTTTTTTAAAAAAGTGAACCATTATAGCCACTCAGAGGGCGTTGTGTACAAGGTATGGTTTGCACCCAACGGATCCAGTTCCTGATCGAACAATTTTGAGTTGAGTTCACAACTTTAAGACCACATCATCAGCTTTAGTCTGTATGAGGCTACCCATGCAGCCAAACGTTCTCGTGAGATTTCGCGGGACATGTTCCCCGGTCGCCGGATTTGAGTCCCTGTGACTTCTTTCTGTGTTGTTACCTCAAGGCTGAAGTCTTTAAACATCGCCCTGACACCCTTGAAGAGTTAAAGGAGGCAATTCTGGAAGAAATCATCCAAATTGATGCTGGTATACTGACGAGAGTCATGGAAAACTTCCGCGAAAGACTCCAAATGTGCATCACTCGCCAAGGCCGTCATTTGGACGACATTAGTTACAAATCATAGATGAAAAAAAAACTAGAATACCCTAGCTTACAGATTACAAAATAATTTTTCAAATATTTCATTTCGTTTTTATTTACCAGCTCTTTCAAATTTGGAAATACCAATTGTCGCACTGTGTAAAACAACAATTTTGAGATTCTGTCATTAAAACTTCTCAAATTTGGATCTTTGGTTGCTACCTACGCCTATGGTGGAATCGGCTTCTATTTTCAAAAATAAATATTCTGCTCCAGGATATCAATGTTTGTACTTTGAAACATGTTTCTATCGATTTCCGAAAATTTGGCACTTTTTAACTCTAAGTGCCCCAAAACGGTGTCGCTTTAGGGAAGACAATACAACGTAGTGTAATGTAGTTTTAACTGATAAAACATTGAAATCTTACATAAAGTTAGAATTGCATTTTTTTCTCTTTTTATTTATTATTATTATTATTATTATTATTTTTAATTATTATTATTAATTAATTAAAGGCTTTTATTTAACTTGCTTTGTATGTATGTTTGTGGGTAAATCTTAGAAATTAAATTTAACCCACTTCCCATTGTCCGATTGAGCTGAAATTTGGCACCGTGGTAGATCTTCGATGACAATTGAATGTGGTTTGGTTGGGGTCATTTCGTTACGGCCACTTTTCTGGCCGATTTTTATAAAAATTTCAGAAATTTTCCGATTTTTGGCCAATATCTCAAGATTTGTCGCGACAACATATCAACTCAAAGCGAGAAAGTTTTAGGTGACATCTTAGTCCTTCATTTAAGACATATTTTGCAAAATTGTGACCAGTCATTCCAGGGTTACAGGTTAGAATCCGAGATTGGACAAAATGAAATTTAGACAATACTAATAGTTCCAAAACGGTAAGAGATATAGAAAAATTGATAGGAATGGACCCCCCCAAAACCATAGACTTAGACTACAGAAACATTATCAATGTTCAAAAATATACAACCGTTTTCGAATTACGGTCGATTTTTCGATTTTTGAATAGAAAAACATAGAATACAATTAGAAACGGTAAGAGATATAGAACAATTGATGGGAATGGACTCCCCCCTCCCAAACCGAACACTGCGACCCAGATAAAATTATCAGAACTCTAAAACCGGCCGGGGTACGGCCGATTTTCCGATTTCTTATAAGAAATCTTAGCACACTATTAGAGACGGTAAGAGATATAGTACAATTCATGGGAATGCCCCCCACCCCCCCAAACCAAAGACTGGGACCCCAGTAATATTATCAGAATTCCCCATCCGGCCGAGGTACGGCCGATTTTTATGAGAAATCATAGAATACTATAAGAAACGGTAAGAGATGTAGAACAATTGATGTGAACGGACCCCCTCCAAAAGAACGCATCAGTAAATTTAAAGGAGCTGTACTATTTAGAATGCATGTCACATTACTTATCAGGGTATACAGGGTGTCACAAAAGTCCGAGACCGCCTAAATATCTTTTTGACACAGCTTTATGTGGAGTTTTGAAATTATGCATGGTATTATACCCCAAATTAAACCACCTGATGGTGTGACCAATTTTTCAGGGGCGAGTGCCATATGGCCCCAAGGGGGTCCAACTTTTTTTTTTAAAATATGAACCCCCATCTTGTGATACATTTTCAAAAAGACAATAAAAATGGAAGTAATTTGCAAAATAATTTACACGTCTAGCGTGTTTGATTTCAAAATGGTGGCCATTTGAAATTTCCAAGACATGACTTCCAAGAGTGTCTAAAACTAGGCGAATTTTTTGCAATGGGATATTGAATGATTGCATAGGAGACGAATGTTGAGGAACCAGCCTGTTAGACATAATTCGCCTAGTTTTAGATACTTTGCCTACTTTTAGAAATTACCTACGAGCATGTAGATGTAGAGAGTGAAGAAAAACTTCGTGGGTAAGTTTCCATTAGAAAAAGTAAATCATACTTGAGATTGTGATAAGTTACTTGAATCATACTTGAGATTGTGATAAGTTACTTGAATCATACTTGAGATTGTGATAATTACTTGAATCATACTTGAGATTGTGATAAGTTACTTGAATCATACTTGAGATTATGATAAGTTACTTGAATCGTACTACAGATTGTGATAAGTTACTTGAATCATACCTGAGAATATAATCAGTTATTTGAATCGTACTTGAGATTTTGATATGTTAGCTGAATCATACTTAAGATTGTGATAAGTTACTTGAATCGTAATGGAGATTGTGATAAGGTACTTGAATCATACTTGAGATTGTGATAAGTTATTTGAATCATACTTGAGATTGTGAGGAGTTACTTGAATCATACTTGAGATTGTGAGAAGTTATTTGAATTATACTTGTGATTGTGATAAGTTAATTGAATCATACTTGAGATTGTTATAAGTTACTTGAATCGTACTTGAGATTTTGATATGTTAATTGAATCATGCTTGAGATTTTGATGAGTAACTTGAATTGTACTTGAGATTGTGATGGTTTAAAACAATACAAGAAAAAAACTCTGGAATATCATAATGTTTGTAACTTCTGTGTTACTGACTTAATTATATTACAGAAATTGACATGGTTCTGGGGGGTGCATGCCAATTATTAGCCTCCCAAATTATATATATATGATGACAATTTAAAATCTTATTCTTGCTAAAGCTGGACAAGAACTTTTGTATTATTTTATAATGTACCTCAACTGAATTATCATGTCTTGCATGTAAAAGTGTAATGAGGAATGTTTGTCCATTTGAGCAAATAGACAAACTTTTCCTCAAATTTTTCCTAAAAGATATTTTTTCTCGTGACTCATTTCAAAAACATATTTTTGTTAGCAATAATTACAGTGATGCTAATTTGGCACTGAAAAATAGATATATTATGTTCAAACCAATAAGGTAATTTTCCCCCTATATTATGTTCAAACCAATAAGGTTATTTTCCCTCTATATTATGTTCAAACCAATAAGGTAATTTTCCCTCTATATTATGTTCAAACCAATAAGGTTATTTTCCTTCTATATTATGTTCAAAACAATAAGGTAATTTTCCCCCTATATTATGTTCAAACCAATAAGGTTATTTTCCCTCTATATTATGTTCAAACCAATAAGGTTATTTTCCCTCTATATTATGTTCAAACCAATAAGGTTATTTTCCCTCTATATTATGTTCAAACCAATAAGGTTATTTTCCCTCTATATTATGTTCAAACCAATAAGGTTATTTTCCCTCTATATTATGTTCAAACCAATAAGGTTATTTTCCCTCTATATTATGTTCAAACCAATAAGGTTATTTTCCCTCTATATTATGTTCAAACCAATAAGGTTATTTTCCCTCTATATTATGTTCAAACCAATAAGGTTATTTTCCCTCTATATTATGTTCAAACCAATAAGGTTATTTTCCCTCTATATTATGTTCAAACCAATAAGGTTATTTTCCCTCTATATTATGTTCAAACCAATAAGGTTATTTTCCCTCTATATTATGTTCAAACCAATAAGGTTATTTTCCCTCTATATTATGTTCAAACCAATAAGGTTATTTTCCCTCTATATTATGTTCAAACCAATAAGGTTATTTTCCCTCTATATTATGTTCAAACCAATAAGGTTATTTTCCCTCTATATTATGTTCAAACCAATAAGGTTATTTTCCCTCTATATTATGTTCAAACCAATAAGGTTATTTTCCCTCTATATTATGTTCAAACCAATAAGGTTATTTTCTCTCTATATCATGTTCAAACCAATAAGGTTATTTTCTCTCTATATCATGTTCAAACCAATAAGGTTATTTTCCCTCTATATTATGTTCAAACCAATAAGGTTATTTTCCCTCTATATTATGTTCAAACCAATAAGGTCATTTTCCCTCTCTGCCTTAAGCTAACATTAGTTATTTGAAATTTTGTATGTAGATATTGTAGATACAATGATATAGGTAAATATGTTACGGATTTCTATGTGGAATCTTATTAAAATCTTAACACTATGAATCCTACAAACTACATTCAAATCAATCCTTAACTGTGAAAGGTTATATCAATTCAAATACAAACTCATTTGAATTAAAAGTTAACAATAATACAGGGTGTCCCAAAAGTCCGAGACCACCTGAATATCTTTTGAATAGCTATATGTGGAGTTTTTGAAATTTTGCATGGTACTATACCCCAAATTAAACCACCTGATGGTGTGACTAATTTTTCATTGACGGGTCCCATTTGGCCCTAGGGGGTTCAACTTTTGTTTTTTAAATACGAACCCCCATCTTGTGATACATTTTCGGAATAACAATAGAAGTATAAGTACTTTGCAAAAAAAATTTAACGTCTAGCGTGTTTGGTTTCAAAATGGTGGCCATTTGAAATTTCTAAGATATGACTTCCAAGAGTGTCTAAAACTAGGCGAATTTTTTGCAATGGGATATTGAATGATTGCATAGGACATCAATGTTGAGGAACCTGCTGTTTAGACATAATTCGCCTAGTTTTAGACACTTCGCCTAGACGAATTATTTCTAAAAGTAGGCAAAGTGTCTAAAACTACGCGAATTATTCGATTCCATGTGCCAAAGCAAAGACATAAAATCCAAAAACATAAAAAAATGATTCAAGTTAGACCCTTTATGTTCTCCGTTCACGTGCGAACTTATGGCCTTAAAGACTTAGAATATGTCCATAAGAATTTGTCTCCCTTTTCCTAAATTCTGATCATCTCAGATTGCAAGAGTGCCCTCCAATCAATTAACACTATCGGGTTAAAACATCAAGCTGTCCTCATGATAAAACAAAAAATAATTTCATTAAATCTTCTCAATATTTTGGTGGAATTCATTTGGCGTCCCGGTCACTCTGGAATAGCTGGAAAAGAAGAAGCAGATTTTCTCGCCAAATCAACTCTCTCAAATTTTCAATCCATTTTAATTCCATTGCTACAAACGAGTGACATTTATGTACATATTAATAATCAAATTCGAATCAAATGGTGCCAAGAATGGCAAGAAAGTTCAAGTAAACTTTTAAGCATAAAAAATGAACCTAAAACCTGGAGTACCAGCTTTCTTCCTAAAAGAACCCTTGAAATCGCTCTCTCTAGACTGAGACTTGGTCACACTAACTTAACCCATATCCACCTAATTTTAAATTTGGTCCTTCCACCTTGCTCTTGTGGTGGCCCTCTGTCTGTTCCCCATATACTTGTTGATTGTCCGATTCACCAACCAAAGGAAAGCAATCTTTAAAGCAAATTCTGTAAACTTAGCAACAATATTGGGAGACTCCCCTGAAGAATCAAATAAAATACTCAAATTCCTTGCAATTACAAAACTCCTTAAAAAGATTTAATCCCCCAAAATCGGAACCAAAACACAGAATGGCCTTCCCAGTGTTGTTGCTCGGTGTTTTGTTATAACATTTGTTGTATTTTTTTTTGTTGAAATAATATAAAAAAAACAACATAAAATGTCAATAAACAGTTTATGTACATAACATAAACAGACTCGTCTTATGAAGGTGGTTGCAATCTGGTGCACCTAGGGATGGAACTCTATGTGAGCTCGTGAGGTTTATTTTTTTGTATCAACCATACAAATCTTAATATATAAATCAGAAATTTGTGTGTACCTATGCTTCAATGTAACTATGTATCAGGGGTTGTCTGTTACTATACCACAGCCCAAATAGCGAAAAAATGATGAAAATGGTCCCCCAAAATCATGATCTACGACCCCAGGAAAATTATCAGAACTAAAATATGTCAAGCCGTTTTCAAGTTACGGCCAAAGTCATAATTTATTCACCAAAATCGAACAGTCACGGTCCGATATCTTAAAATTTGTCGCGACAACATATCAACTCAAAGCGAGAAAGTTTTAGGTGGCCCTTTAGTGCTTATTTTAGGACATTTTCTGCAAAGGTATGGCCAGCCATTCCAGAGTTATGAGTTCGAAACCGGGAACGGGAAAAATAAAATTTAGAAAATACTAAAGAGTCAGAATGGTCGTGCCCTTAAGGCGCCTGGTGAAACGTTTAAATCTTGGTTTTTAAAGGTGGCAGTATTGATAATACCCCATAATACCCAATAGTACCCCAGAAGTTAACCAACGTCGGGCGTGTTGTGAGTGCTTGAATATCATCGCGTGAAGATAGCAATATAAATACCGGAGCGAAGCACGGGCGAAACAGCTAGTCCATACATAAATATCCAACCTGCCGTAGAACATCGGCTACAAGTATTTTCTATTATATTAAATAAACCAGTTCCCATCAAAACACAGAAGTTAACCAACGTCGGGCGTGTTGTGAGTTCTTGAATGTCATCGCGTGAAGATAGCAATATATATAAAATATACACCAAATAAATTGTACCAAAATTTTGGAATCATGACTAGTGTGATACTTTATCTTTAGGCACGAAGAGGTTCTCCTATAGGGAAGAATATCTTAATTGATATATCAAATTAATATTTTTAATTTAATTTCCAACGTTCTAGGTTGTATGCCTCTTTCCTATAATACTCGTATGTAATGATTTGGCCTTGTATTGAATGTGCCTAAAGGCATTACAATATATGTGGGGTATCAGAGTCCTAGCGATCTATCTCACATTCTTGCAACTTGTCACAAATTCTTAATGTGATATATAAAATAATAATTAATATTTATTGATACAAGATTTGTATGTTACATAATATAAATAATATTATTCATGCGAAGTTTTAGTAGTGTGAAATATGATAATTTTTTAAGTATACTCAACTTAATGTGTGTAGGTTTCATTTCAACGTAAAAATGTATCAGTGGTGAGGAAACAAGTCAGACCTTGGGCTGGCTGTCGCCTCACTGAAGTTTTTAAGTCGATCTTCGCAAGTAACATCATATAGATTTCAAAAACTCTGCCAATGTGACACATGGGTTTATTATTTTTCTGGCAAAAAGATACACCCCCCAAAAAAATTGAGGGGGGGGGGTCTCTTGACGATTCCAAATCTTGGGCGTAATTAGACCCTAAATTTGACATACCTACCAAATTTTTATGTCTCTTACCATTCTCTTTTTAGACAGGATTAATGAAAACAGATTTAAAGCTGTAAAAACCGCCAGCGGTATATTTGATTAAACCCAAAACTTTCGGAGCTAACTGAGACCCCAAATATGACAAACATACAACATTTCAAATATTATTATTCATGCGAAGATTTACTAGTGTGAAATATGATAATTTTTTAAGTACTCAAATTAATGTATGTATAGGTTTCGGTTCAACGTCAATTACTTTTTTTCATATTCAATGGTATTGTAATAATAACAATCAGCTTTGAGCTAGCGTCTATGGCACGTTGAATACACCAGTTCCCGTTCGATCACTAAACTTAAGCAACGTCCAGTGAGGTTGCACCATGTGGGTTTGCGCCCTCGTGATGCTGGTTTTTTTCCGGCCCAACTCAAGCTGGGTGAGGTCAATGTGGGTAGCTGGTTTGCAAGTTTCCAGCGAATGGAGGGTAAAACCCCCGTCTTGAATGACCAATAGATGTTAAGCCAAATTAAAAAAAAAAAGGTTCATCTCCATGTAGCCATATAAATATAGGTACTTTACAAACGATTGGCTTTACGTACCGACCCCACTCAAGATTGATCTACATGATCTACCAATCTTCGCCTACCAACGACCGCTTACCTTTCGTTCAGACGAAGCTCCCCGAACATAATACTCTTTCGGCTATGAAATGATTTATTTCGAGAGGGTTACCCAAATGCTGCTACTTAGATTATATCTTTCGCAAAAGTACAACCAGGATCAATCAAACCATTTAAAATTCGATTCTAAATGAACATCATCGGCATGCGCGGATATAGGAGAGGGCCCGGCGTGCACGTGCCCCCATTTTTTTAAAAACGGGCGGGGTTTCCCAAATTTCATTATACCTTGTGACTCATCACGTAATTTTTTTTAAAAAACATCAAATGAATGGTGATCCACTGTGTCTTTTATCCCATTCATTTTGGGGGGGGGGGCACGGGCCCCTAAATGATTTTCAATCCTGAGACTAAACAGAAATAAGCAAATAAAAAAATAATCGTCAAAAATTCTGTCATCCGTCATGGCACTTTTTTTTGTCATCACGCTTATAAAATCGTCAAGATGGCAACACTGGATGAAGTATCGTTATTGAGAGAGAGAGGGAGAGAGAAACTGCAATCGAAAGATCTCAAGGTCAATGTTCAACTAGGTGCTTTGATATTCCCCAGAAAATATGTTGCATGTTGTAGCCATGAAAGGTATTTGTGGTAAGCTCTACAGCTTTTAACAAATAGGTATCGTACCTCGATAAACATTGCATTAAATAATACTACCCAGGAGTTGAACCCCCGGCCTCTAGGTAGGTTACAAGTCCCTCCCTCCTCCAAATTTTCTATTATAGGTATATTGTGCGAATGTGCCCCCCCCCCCCAAAAAAAAACAAGAGGGCTATATCCTTGCATGATCATTAGAGCATACAACGTTGTGCAACACATCAAATCGCGGCATAGAAAAGTGTTGCTCTCAAAATGTTTGTAAATTTTTCATAGACGTTTCTAGCCTAACATTCTGAAGGGACTTGAATTTTGGTTTATTATTTTCAATAATGAACCTTTGGAATCGTCACAAAAAAAAAGCGTTGACCGATTTGGATGAAATTTGGTATATAGGTGCCATCTGGGTTCTAATTGTGCCCCGTTACAATCGAATACACCCTTGGCGATTTTGGCCGTTTTTTAGCGGTTTTCAGTATTGCTGTCTAAAAGGAGAATGGTAATAGGTAGAGATTTGAAATTTTGTATGTATGTCATATTTGGAGTCTCAGTTAGCTCCGAAACTTTGAGTTCAATCGAATATACTGCTGGCGGTTTTTACCACTTTAGAGCGGTTTTCATTAATCCTGTCTAAAAAGCGAATGGTAAGAGCTAGAGACTTAAAATTTAGTAGGTATATGTCAAATTTAAGGTCTTATTACGAATCGCCTCCTCATTTTTTTTTGGGGGGGGGTCAAAAAAAGTTTATTATTTTTTGCCAGAAAAATAATAAACCCATGTGCCACATTGGCAGAGTTTTTTCTGTGCCAGAATAATATATCTCTTTACTGTATAACCATATGACCCACATTTTGGTTTATTATTTTCAATAATGAACCTTTGGAATCGTCACGGAAAAAAGATCTATTTTTTCTAGTTTAGGACCCGAAAAATTCTGGAAGGTTTAACCCCAGGATTGCCAAGCTCTATTCAATTACGTGCATTGCCAAGGGGGGGTACAAAGTACCCACAAACAAAATAAAGGATAAAATGATTTTTTTATTACAATAAGTCTCTATTACTTTATTAAAAACTAAAAAAAAATATAAACTAAATCAATTTTTATCTCATTATCTTACATAAAAATAAAATTAAAACCCAGAAATAAAATAATGTAAATGAAATTAAAAAAAAAAAAAATCGCTAGATCCTAGGAAATCTATTCTGAACCAGAACTTTGTCCTTCCTGACATCCCACACAGACAAATGTTATTTGACAGTGTTTACACACACTTATTTCTTGCAGGTGATACACAATTAGACAATTTATGGTAGCTTTTAATGGTAGCTTTAGACAATCAATGTATTGGTTACATGCATTGTATAAAGTACCCGCGTCCAAAGTTTGGCTTCAATATCATCCCTTAGAAGGCTTAGAACATACATATTTTTATATACTATGATGGAAAATATTGTTTGTGACAATTATTAAAGGTCTCATTAAAATAAGTATCATAATTTGATTACTACAAACTTTTTGCTAAAACGCGGGTACTTTGTACCCCCCCCCTGGCAATGCTAGGGTTATGTTCCTCGCCTAAAAACGCCTATGATTCTTTTTCTATTTCGACTGAGGTATTTGCGCGAATTGTTCAGTCTTAATGCTTAATGGCAGTTAATGGCTGTATGGTTCTCTAAGTGAACTTGTTCAACCAATGTTTAATCTCTGTTAACGAGGAGAGCCAAAGCTCTAGTGAAGAGAACAATATTCTATATGCTAATGAGAGTACCATAGAATGGCTGCCACATTCCTATATGTATGCTAACATATCTACCGGGTGATGCAATGGAAAATAATAGTACCTAGCATTGAAGGGTCCAGACATGAATCAGCCAATTCTGTGAATCTAATTCATGCTGGTATAGTTTGAACAAAATCTGTGCACGACGTTTTAATTTGTATACCCAGTTATAGTGATGGGATTTTCGACTCACATAGGTGAGTCGACATGACTCGACTCGACTCACTAATATGAGTCGATACTCGATCTCGACGCTTATCGAGTGACAATTTTCAAAAACAGCTTATTTGATCAGAAAGGCATAATAAAACCATCAATTGACAAAAGGGCCATCTACCAAATAAACGTCCCTAACTTAGGCGAATACATTAAAAAGACATCACAATCAATCGTCACCAGAATAAAAGAACATTTTCCTTCAGTAAACAACAAACTCCCGGAAAAATATTTCTCCCTTTATTATCTCGTAAGTCGACTCTTTGAAGAGTCTACTCATTTCAAAAAGATAATTCGACTCGTGAGTGAGTCGACTCATGACTCGATTCGTGGATGACTAGCCCATCCCTACCCAGTTACCACTAGTGGATCAAGATGATCAGGTGTTCACGTTAGTGTTTTAGTCATTTATAGAAAAGAAATTTAATATCTTAATCAAATTTTAAAAGAAATATTTTCAAAAAACGAAATATGGGCCCTTAACACCAGCCATCACATATCAAAATTTTACGTTTCTACAACAAACTGCTAAAAAGATAAATATCGTTTTCAAAAAACAAACATGTCTACCAAATTTCGTCAAAATCGGATGAAAATTGTGGCTTGTATCGCGTAACAAACAAATATACATTCATATACCTACATACACATATACAAGTACATTTCAGGATGTATACCGGGGCCAAAAGTGGAGTTCACTAAGGTTCACAAATATGGGTTGCTGGCATAGTGATAAGACGCTCTAATTGGTAAACCAGTAAGGCGTGAGTTCAAACAGAGCTTAAGGCGTGAGTTCAAACAGAGTCTAGCCCCCCTCTCTGGGTACAGCCTTGGGCAGGTATCATCAATATCAAGTCCGACGTCCTCACATAATATGATACCCAAACTTTCTGCCACCATCACTTTCCGCATGAATAACATCTGAGTGTGTCAGACGCCACCCTGTATGGTGATCTAAAACCTATGGTTTGTGCATATGACGTTCTGCTACGGACTTCTGAGATGTTGGATTGACACTATAATTATCTGCTTTGGTTTCTATACCATAAACCATTCTATGTAATTTACAAAAGTTTTTTTTTTTCTTGTCTTTAAGGTCTACAGGGTTCTTTATCAGGTCTCTAAGACTTGTTTTAAAGTTTTAGGGTTACTTATACATGCAGGGTGAAAATTGAACTTTAAATCAATGTCTTTCTGGTCTTAGCATGTGACAAAAGAGTTTTTCTTAGTAAATGTTTAAAAGTGTCTTATACAGTTTTCATCGATTGAAGAGGTCTATTTAGTTTTAAACGTTTGCTTGTCCTACGATAACTTTCGAACGCCTTGTCCAATTTTGACGATTTTTTTTTTAACCTTACAAGGTCCATTCCCTATTTAAGTGACTTTTGCACTTTCGTGCAGGGCGAGAATGTTCCATGGGGTTATTTTAGATGTTTTTTCCGATGATGTTCTTTTTATTTTAGGTAGGTATATTTATATCCATTTTTGTAAGTAGTATTTTGTTCAAGATCGTGGAGCTTCCAGATTGAGAAATCTAAGAAAAAACGAATTTAAGTGGATCCATTTAGTGACAACTAGCTGAGTTTAGGCTGGGTCTGCGACCCAGCCCAACCTTGCGCAGACTTCAACACGCATTTTATTTTTTTTGGAACCTAACCCAATACTACTCCCAACACGTTCTACCCAACAAACTTGGTGTTCAATTCTATTAAATTATATCGGCATTGCACTAACCACTTTTGTACATAATTTTATTTAAATCAAACAAAAATTTTAATTTCCATACAAAAATTGGAAAATCGGCCGTAACTCGAAAACGGTTGGAGGGCTTTCAACTCTGATATTTTTTCTGGGCTCCCAGTCTTTGTTTTTTTTTGGGGGGGGGGTCCATTCCTATCAAATGTTCTATATCTATTACCGTTTCTTATAGTATTCTATGATTTCCCATACAAAAATCGGAAAATCGGCCGTAACTCGAAAACGGTTGCATATTTTTGAACTGTGGTCATTTTTCTGGGGTCTCAGGCTATGGTTTTGGGGGGGTTCATTCCCATCAATTTTTCTATATCTCTTACCGTTTTGGCTAAACAATGAGTATTGTCAAAATTTTATTGTGCCCGATCCCGGATTCGAACTTGTAACCCTCGAATGGCTAGTCACAATTTTGCAAAATATGTCCTAAATGAAGGATAAAGATGTTACCTAAAACTTTCTCGCTTTGAGTTGATATGTTGTCGCGACAAATCTTAAGATATTGGCCAAAATTCGGAAAATTTTGAGGAAGAAATTGGAAAATCGGTCGGAAAATCGGCCATAAAATCGGCCGTAACTAAAATGGCCGGACAATACCGTGCCTATAACCTTCCCCGGGTAAAAACAAATAAGTGTGCAAAGTTTCGTGCAATTCCGAGCTGTAGTTCGTAAGTTATAAGCGAACAAACAAACAAACAAATAAATAAATAAACAAACAAACAGACATTCACTTTTATATATATAGATAGATAGATTAATCTAAACCATGAATATATATTTTTTTAATATTTACCTTGATTTGTCAACTCAGATAGAACAATGTATAAATACCTATCCACAAAGCAGCCTAAAATTATTATTAAGGATTATTTAAGAGTTACAATGTATCCGTACCTCTTCACCAAGCACTGGTGGCTTGATGGTTAAGTCTCTGCCTCTCAAATCCAAGGGTCCCGAGTTCAATTCCTAGCTATGCTTAGCTGATGAGTTCTAATAAGAAAGAAACACGTGTCTTAGGCTGCTCTGTGGATAGATATTTTATACATTGTTCTATCTGAGTTGACAAATCAAGGTAAATGTTGAAAATATATATATTCATGGTTTTTATTCATTTAAGAAACGTTGGTAGTAGTAAACTATAGATCTTACACAGTTCAAATAGCCAACAAAACATTTGAAACAAGAACCTATCAGATTATTCATAATGTACACAGTACACACATTGTTTTCTCAAAATTTGACAAGTTAGACCTTTCAAGAATATTCTGAATAAAGAATATTATAAAATATTCTGAATAAAGAATACTATAAAATATTCTGAATAAAGAATATCATAAAATATTCTGAATAAAGAATATCATAAAATATTCTGAATAAAGAATATTATAAAATATTCTGAATAAAGAATATATTGAACTAGCAGTTTTCCCGTGCTTCGGCTATGGTTACGAATTTCAACAACAATTTCGCGAAATTAAAGCTTTTGAATATTAGATCTTTGGTGGAACCGACTCCAGAGTGTACATGGCACCTATTTAGAAAATTCAATATTTTATTCAAGGATATTACTTTTTGTACTGCGTAACACCTTTGTATCGAATTTCAGCTTTCTCGCTCATCCCGAAGCGGTACTTCACAATTCCGATTTTTTTGTGGTGAAAACCGTCCATAAATCGGCGAGAAACCGGAAAATTTCAAATTTTTTATTTTTTATGGGGTCCCCAAATACTATTTTGGGGGGGGGGGCATTCTCGGTAATTTTTCGTTATCTCCTTTAGTTTGCTCAGAAAAAAAATGCAAAAAGCCCCACTATAATAAGCGTCTTTTTGGCGGTAACTTGCTCCCACTTGAAATTTCGCTTTTTTTCCTTTCTTATTACGCACCTACATACTAAAAGGGACCTGTGTGCCAGTTTCAAGTCTCCACGTTTAGCCGTCGTGGATCTACGTTGATTATCAGTCAGTCCGTCAGTGAGTCAGTACGTCAGTCAGTCAGTATACCAACTGGGCTTTGCGTTTTATAAGTATAGATTCTCAATGGGACATGGCAATAGATCAAAAAGGACCTCCGTGTCAAGTCTTTAGGTTTAGCCATCGTGGAGCTACGTTGATTATCAGTCAGTCAATCATTCAGTTTACCAACTGGGCTTTGCGTTTTATAAGTATAGATAAAGAATATTAAAGAATACTCTGAATAAAGAATATTAAAGTATATTCTGAATAAAGAATATTCTGAATAAAGAATATTTTGTTGCTCCAAATAGAAAAACTTTTCTTATAGATATAGAGTGTGGAGAGATAGTACAAATATCAATAAGTTTTCCTTTGTTCTTGCACTGTTGACGAATATCAGAAAACTCTGCTCTTGATAATTGTTTGTTCTTGAACAATTTCAACTACTTTTTTAGTGATGACAAATTGTATACTTCAAACCACAATCAAAACAGAATCAAGTCACGACTTATAGAATGCACGATTTGGCGTCGACTTGCCATGATATAAATGTCACCATTTCAATTCGTTACCATATTGGTTCAGTGTTCAACGCAATCATTGATTTTATGGTGTTAGCTATGATATACCTCTTTGTGTGATGACCATCAGAACGTCTCCGAAGGCGTAAATTCTTGAATAACCTGTATGTTGTATGGCTCAGACAAATTTGTGCATCTTCCTTGACTTGTACCACAGTACTAGGTTCGAATTCTTAGAGGTTACAAAAGTTGAAAAAATGGTTTTAGTTTTCTGTTTTATGTTGTTGAGGAAGATTTTTACTTATCGCTAATAGCGATATGTAATCTATACTTATAAAACGCAAAGCCCAGTTGGTATACTGACGTACTGACTGACTGATTGACTGATAATCAATGTAGCTCCACGATGGCTAAAGCTAGAGACTTGAAACTTGGTACACGTATCCCTTTTGGTATGTAGGTGCGTAATAAGGAAGGAAAAAATTCAAGTGGGAGCAAGTTACCGTCAAAAATGACGCTTTTTAGCGGATCCAAAGGCTCCGGGTTCAATTCCTAGCTGTGCCTAACGGATGAGTTCTAACAAGAACGAAACACGTGTCTTAGGCTGCTTTGTGGATAGGTATTTATACATTGTTCTATCTGCGTTGACAAATTAAGGTAAATGTTAAAAATATATATTCATTGTTTAGATTGGTTGTCACTAAATGGTTCCACTTAAATTCGTTGTTAGAAAATTTTAATTAGTTTGATAAAAAAAATATTTATACGAACCTTGTATTGCAGTTCTGTCCTCGTGTTTATTATTAACATAATGGTGACATGAATATTAGCACAAATCTTACAAATAAACATTGAATATTGATTACGTTATTTTGCTGCCAGGTTTTTTTTTTTTTTTTTTTCATTGACAGAAATAGCGACCATCTGTAGTGTGTTGTACGTTGTTAAGTGTACAGATGTTGCACTACATTAATTGTTCCAAAATTAGCAAAGATTTAGTTCTTGACACTATTTATAAGTAAAATCACTCAGCGGAATAGAAAACAACGAGAGGTAGTTAAGTACAATGATGGAAATATTTTTTAAACTTTCAATTTTTACAAACTTCAGTCAGGTGTGCAATTAAATATTCCGGGAAATCGAAAAAATTCAAGTTCACACCTGAAGGTCGTCAAACGGTTCATTTGACATAAAAACAAAAACAGGGAAAAAATGCAAGATGGCGTAGTATTCCGATTAGAGACTTTTGGCCTCTGGTTTTGAAATCAAAACGCTGCATTTGAATGGCATTGTAATAATATAACAATCAGTTTTTCCCCTATAAACCAAAGAATACAGTTATTGTTTATAATCAATTATTGTTTACAATTACTGTAAACCAGGGGTTACCAAACCTTTTGGTACCGCGCCCCCTTTTTTTGAAACGAAAGCCTCCCACGCCCCCCTCCCTTTAGATTATAAATTATGAATGAGTATGGGTGTTGCTGAAAGCTATCTCATTCAAAACGCTAATGTGTTGCTGAATGCTATCTCATTCAAAACGCTAATGTGTTGCTGAATNAAGTTCCCTTTAGTACTATCCGGCACTAATTAAGTTCCCTTTAGTACTATCCGGCACTAATTAAGTTCCCTTTAGTACTATCCGGCACTAATTAAGTTCCCTTTAGTACTATCCGGCACTAATTAAGTTCCCTTTAGTACTATCCGGCACTAATTAAGTTCCCTTTAGTACTATCCGGCACTAATTAAGTTCCCTTTAGTACTATCCGGCACTAATTAAGTTCCCTTTAGTACTATCCGGCACTAATTAAGTTCCCTTTAGTACTATCCGGCACTAATTAAGTTCCCTTTAGTACTATCCGGCACTAATTAAGTTCCCTTTAGTACTATCCGGCACTAATTAAGTTCCCTTTAGTACTATCCGGCACTAATTAAGTTCCCTTTAGTACTATCCGGCACTAATTAAGTTCCCTTTAGTACTATCCGGCACTAATTAAGTTCCCTTTAGTACTATCCGGCACTAATTAAGTTCCCTTTAGTACTATCCGGCACTAATTAAGTTCCCTTTAGTACTATCCGGCACTAATTAAGTTCCCTTTAGTACTATCCGGCACTAATTAAGTTCCCTTTAGTACTATCCGGCACTAATTAAGTTCCCTTTAGTACTATCCGGCACTAATTAAGTTCCCTTTAGTACTATCCGGCACTAATTAAGTTCCCTTTAGTACTATCCGGCACTAATTAAGTTCCCTTTAGTACTATCCGGCACTAATTAAGTTCCCTTTAGTACTATCCGGCACTAATTAAGTTCCCTTTAGTACTATCCGGCACTAATTAAGTTCCCTTTAGTACTATCCGGCACTAATTAAGTTCCCTTTAGTACTATCCGGCACTAATTAAGTTCCCTTTAGTACTATCCGGCACTAATTAAGTTCCCTTTAGTACTATCCGGCACTAATTAAGTTCCCTTTAGTACTATCCGGCACTAATTAAGTTCCCTTTAGTACTATCCGGCACTAATTAAGTTCCCTTTAGTACTATCCGGCACTAATTAAGTTCCCTTTAGTACTATCCGGCACTAATTAAGTTCCCTTTAGTACTATCCGGCACTAATTAAGTTCCCTTTAGTACTATCCGGCACTAATTAAGTTCCCTTTAGTACTATCCGGCACTAATTAAGTTCCCTTTAGTACTATCCGGCACTAATTAAGTTCCCTTTAGTACTATCCGGCACTAATTAAGTTCCCTTTAGTACTATCCGGCACTAATTAAGTTCCCTTTAGTACTATCCGGCACTAATTAAGTTCCCTTTAGTACTATCCGGCACTAATTAAGTTCCCTTTAGTACTATCCGGCACTAATTAAGTTCCCTTTAGTACTATCCGGCACTAATTAAGTTCCCTTTAGTACTATCCGGCACTAATTAAGTTCCCTTTAGTACTATCCGGCACTAATTAAGTTCCCTTTAGTACTATCCGGCACTAATTAAGTTCCCTTTAGTACTATCCGGCACTAATTAAGTTCCCTTTAGTACTATCCGGCACTAATTAAGTTCCCTTTAGTACTATCCGGCACTAATTAAGTTCCCTTTAGTACTATCCGGCACTAATTAAGTTCCCTTTAGTACTATCCGGCACTAATTAAGTTCCCTTTAGTACTATCCGGCAATGATTATGTTCCCCTTAGTACTATCCGGCACTGATTAAGTTCCCTTTAGTACTATCCGGCACTGATTAAGTTCCCTTTAATCACCTCTTTTGCTATTTGATGTTCACTTTCTTGTGATGATAGGTATCTTGTAAATGTCATTGCTTTAAAAGTCATCGCACATCACCTCAGCGAGAAGAATGTCTCAGTCATTACATACATGATCTTGCAAATGATTTTTTGATATAATTGATGTTCTTGGATATTTATAATGGGCAGTCATCAGGGGCGTAGTTTAAAGGAGATGGAGTATCGGGAATGAAAATTGAATTAGTTTTTATCACATAAAAAATATTGAGAGCCAAACGAGGACTAACATCTGAAAATGATGATCGTGTTCGGTGATGTTGATTTTGTTGCGATGTTGTATTTGTTGATATTGTTGATGTTGTTATTGTTTTTGATGTTCTTATTGTTGTTGATTTTGTTATTGTTGTTGATGTTGTTATTGTTGATGTTGGTTTTGTTCTTGTTGATGTTGTTGTGATGTTGTATTTGTTGATATTGTTGATGTTGTTATTATTGTTGATTTTGTTATTGTTGTTGATGTTGTTATTGTTGATGTTGGTTTTGTTCTTGTTGATGTTGTTGTGATGTTGTATTTGTTGATGTTGTTGTGATGTTGTATTTGTTGATATTGTCTATGTTGTTGTCGATATTGTTATTGTTGAAGTTGTTGACGCTATTGTTGTTGGTTTTGTTCTTTTTGTTGTTGATGTTGTTATTGTTGATATTGTTTATGTTGTTATTGTTATTGTTGAAGTTGTTGACGCTGTTGTTGTTGGTTTAGTTCTTTTTGTTGTTGATGTTGGTTTTGTTCTTGTTGTTATTGTTGATGTTGTTTATGTGTTTGTTGATATTGTTATTGTTGAAGTTGCTGACGCTGTTGTTGTTGGTTTTGTTCTTTTTGTTGTTGATGTTGGTTTTGTTCTTGTTGTTATTGTTGATGTTGTTGTGATGTTGTATTTGTTGATATTGTTTATGTTGTTGTTGATATTGTTATTGTTGAAGTTGTTGACGCTGTTGTTGTTGGTTTTGTTCTTTTTGTTGTTGATGTTGGTTTTGTTCTTGTTGATGTTGTTGTGATGTTGTATTTGTTGATATTGTTATTGTTGAAGTTGTTGATGCTATTGTTGTTGGTTTTGTTCTTTTTGTTGTTGATTTTGGTTTTGTTCTTGTTGTTATTGTTGATGTTGTTGTGATGTTGTATTTGTTGATATGGTTTATGTTGTTGATATTGTTATTGTTGAAGTTGTTGACGCTATTGTTGTTGGTTTTGTTCTTTTTGTCGTTGATGTTGGTTTTGTTCTTGTTGTTGTTTTTGTTGTTGGAGAGACTTCTCACATGCTATTATTTCATTAATTTTACATACACTAATTGTGGTATGTAGGGTTAATGTTTGGATTCCTTGGCCGGCCCCCATCAACCAAAGACCAGAACATTCCTTCATTTCTTCCGATTTTTCTACAACTTCCATCTTCTATATGTACATATACAGGGTGTCCATAAAGTCTCACCCCACCCCCCGTATCTCGAGAATGGCTGAAAATATAAGAAAACGCAAAAACACGTATCCCTTAGATTTTAGGGGGATTAATTTTAGACTAAAAATATTTTGGTCTCGGCCATGGTCTCAGCTAGGCACCGACTGGCTTCAAAACCTTAAATGAGATGGTATATCAAGTGAAACATTGTTTTAAAGGTCTCGTTAATACGAGTTCAATACAGAAAACCAGAGCTCTCTAGGATCTACCGTTCACGAATTACGGGTTGGAACGTGTGACCCATTCCCCATAAAGAATTACGAAGATGGAGTTAGTTATGAAAAAATGATGAGAGTTAAATTTAAATATTGTATTATCTCATTCTATATCCATAGAACATCGTGGCTCAGTGGCCAGGCCTCTGTTTCATAGTTGGTAGGTTCTGAGTTCACTCCCGGGTGGGGTAGTATGTTTTTTTGAAATATTATTAAATTTATTTTTAAAAAGAAGTATAACTTCTCACCCGCGTACATAAGTATACGCACCCATTTTTTTTTAAAAAAAAAATTCCACACTTCTCAGAACCAGAGTTGCTATATAGGATATTTAACGCATCCACTTGAAAAATGTCTAGGATCGGCCCTGTTAGTCTTCTATTTGATGGTAGCATGACAATTATAAACTTTAACAACGAGCACCTATTTAGACATACACCCTGCTACCACCGCACATGATGATACCACTATTGATTGATAGAAATTAAATTAAAACTCCACTTAAGTGTGTTTTGTCACCCCGACCACAAATTAGCGAAGTGGCCACTCGCACTTGTAAAATTTATAATAGAATTATATGTAATTTTTTTTGGTCAGAACATTTTTTAAAATACAAATCAGACACTCAAGTCCAACGATCATACCACGTTGAATACACCAGTTCCCGTGAGATCACTGGAGTTAAGCAACATCGGGCGTGTTCAGTACTTGGATGGGTGACCGCTTGGGAACACCGCGTATCAAAGCCTCTTTTTTCCGGCCCAACCAATGCTGAGCGAGGTCAATGTGGATAGCTGGTTTGCAAGTTTCCAGCGAATGAAGGGTAAAACCCCCGTCTTGAATGACCAATAGATGTTAAAGAGACGTTAAGCCAAATTAAAAAAAGGACATTTAAGTGGTAGTGACCACTCCAACTCGCACTCAGTGGAGTTTTAGAATATGGCCCTTAATTTTTTTGAGTCACTTGTTAGAATCCCCTTACCATACGTCCCTGATGTTAATAGTAAAAAGTAATAGGTTCATAGCTAAAGGCAAAATGGTCATTCTTTAGAAAGAACTCCTATCTACCTATTATCAATGTAGGTATATATTTTTTTACTAAGTTCACACACATAGAAGATCTAGTAATATTTATACAGTGAATATTGAATGGATGATTGAGAAGTTGGTCATCACTTTGGTGATATGTTTGAATAATTATTATTTTTTTTACTAAGTTCACACACATAGAAGATCTAGTAATATTTATACAGTGAATATTGAATGGATGATTGAGAAGTTGGTCATCACTTTGGTGATATGTTTGAATAATTAATATTTTTTTACTAAGTTCACACACATAGAAGATCTAGTAATATTTATACAGTGAATATTGAATGGATGATTGAGAAGTTGGTCATCACTTTGGTGATATGTTTGAATAATTAATATTTTTTTACTAAGTTCACACACATAGAAGATCTAGTAATATTTATACAGTGAATATTGAATGGATGATTGAGAAGTTGGTCATCACTTTGGTGATATGTTTGAATAATTAATATTTTTTTACTAAGTTCACACACATAGAAGATCTAGTAATATTTATACAGTGAATATTGAATGGATGATTGAGAAGTTGGTCATCACTTTGGTGATATGTTTGAATAATTAATATTTTTTTACTAAGTTCACACACATAGAAGATCTAGTAATATTTATACAGTGAATATTGAATGGATGATTGAGAAGTTGGTCATCACTTTGGTGATATGTTTGAATAATTAATATTTTTTTACTAAGTTCACACACATAGAAGATCTAGTAATATTTATACAGTGAATATTGAATGGATGATTGAGAAGTTGGTCATCACTTTGGTGATATGTTTGAATAATTAATATTTTTTTACTAAGTTCACACACATAGAAGATCTAGTAATATTTATACAGTGAATATTGAATGGATGATTGAGAAGTTGGTCATCACTTTGGTGATATGTTTGAATAATTAATATTTTTTTACTAAGTTCACACACATAGAAGATCTAGTAATATTTATACAGTGAATATTGAATGGATGATTGAGAAGTTGGTCATCACTTTGGTGATATGTTTGAATAATTAATATTTTTTTACTAAGTTCACACACATAGAAGATCTAGTAATATTTATACAGTGAATATTGAATGGATGATTGAGAAGTTGGTCATCACTTTGGTGATATGTTTGAATAATTAATATTTTTTTACTAAGTTCACACACATAGAAGATCTAGTAATATTTATACAGTGAATATTGAATGGATGATTGAGAAGTTGGTCATCACTTTGGTGATATGTTTGAATAATTAATATTTTTTTACTAAGTTCACACACATAGAAGATCTAGTAATATTTATACAGTGAATATTGAATGGATGATTGAGAAGTTGGTCATCACTTTGGTGATATGTTTGAATAATTAATATTTTTTTACTAAGTTCACACACATAGAAGATCTAGTAATATTTATACAGTGAATATTGAATGGATGATTGAGAAGTTGGTCATCACTTTGGTGATATGTTTGAATAATTAATATTTTTTTACTAAGTTCACACACATAGAAGATCTAGTAATATTTATACAGTGAATATTGAATGGATGATTGAGAAGTTGGTCATCACTTTGGTGATATGTTTGAATAATTAATATTTTTTTACTAAGTTCACACACATAGAAGATCTAGTAATATTTATACAGTGAATATTGAATGGATGATTGAGAAGTTGGTCATCACTTTGGTGATATGTTTGAATAATTAATATTTTTTTACTAAGTTCACACACATAGAAGATCTAGTAATATTTATACAGTGAATATTGAATGGATGATTGAGAAGTTGGTCATCACTTTGGTGATATGTTTGAATAATTAATATTTTTTTACTAAGTTCACACACATAGAAGATCTAGTAATATTTATACAGTGAATATTGAATGGATGATTGAGAAGTTGGTCATCACTTTGGTGATATGTTTGAATAATTAATATTTTTTTACTAAGTTCACACACATAGAAGATCTAGTAATATTTATACAGTGAATATTGAATGGATGATTGAGAAGTTGGTCATCACNACAAAAATTGGAAAATCGGCCGTAACTCGAAAACGGTTGGAGGGCTTTCAACTCTGATATTTTTTCTGTGCTCCCAGTCTTTATTTTTTTTGGGGGGGGGGGAGAGGTCCATTCCTATCAAATGTTCTATATCTATTACCGTTTCTAATAGTATTCTATGATTTCCCATTAAAAAATCGGTAAATCGGCCGTAACTCGAAAACCGTTGTATAATTTTGAACTGTGATAATTTTTCTGGGGTCTCAGGCTATAGTTTTGGGGGGGTTCATTCCCATCATTTTTTCTATATCTCTTACCGTTTTGGCTAAACAATGAGTATTGTCAAAATGTTATTGTGCCTGATCCCGGATTCGAACTTGTAACCCTCGAATGGCTAGTCACAATTTTGCAAAATATGTCCTAAATGAAGGATAAGTATGTTACCTAAAATTTTCTCGCTTTGAGTTGATGCATGTAACCAATACATTGATTGTCTAAAGCTACAATTAAAAGCTAATATAAATTGGCATCCCTAGGGTTAATACTCGTAAAATTCAAGTTTTTGCTTAATAATCATAAAGTTTAGTGAGAAGTATAAACCTAAATTAACAAGTATGCGTCATTTGTCCATCACATATTATAATAAGACCTATTTTAATATTATTAATTTTATATTAAATAATATTTTCCTGTGGATTCATTGTGAGATATTATCAAAACGAAAATCGTGACATGCCAAAGTTTTCTACTTCGCGTGCTTTGCGAGACGTTAGGTTAGTTATAACATGTGAATATCGGCTCATATCGTTTGATATACGTAATATATATTCTGTGGAACGTTTATTGAAGAAGATTTTTTTTTTTTGGAGTTGGTGTCCCCAAGCGAACTGCCATCTGAGTACTTAACACACCCGATATTGCTTTTAAAGGAGCAGTAAACGGTAAGCGACCCGTCCTGCAAAACTAAAAATATTGTTCCAGACAGTTGAAGGAACATGGTCATACTGGACCGACACGTGGCAGGACTCACTTGTTCGTACTGTCACTGCTTAGTGTGAAATCTCCTGAATTCAGTGATCTGACGGAAACTGGATATATCCAGAGCGGTAACTTTACTAGATTTCCATTCTTTGCTAGATTTCCATTCTTTGCTAGATTTCCATGCTTTGCTAGATTTCCACTCTTTATTAGATTTCCATTCTTTACTAGATTTCCATTCTTTGCTAGATTTCCATTCTTTGCTAGATTTCCACTCTTTATTAGATTTCCATTCTTTGCCAGATTTCCATTCTTTACTAGATTTCCATTCTTTACTAGATTTCCATTCTTTGCTAGATTTCCATTCTTTACTAGATTTCCATTCTTTGCTAGATTTCCATTGTTAACACTGCAGTCTGGTTTGAAAAACATGTCATCGTTACACTCAAGATCATAATGTAATTTTGTATTAATTCAAAGTATTGACGTAAGCCAGCGTCTATGGCTCGTTCAATACACAAGTTCCTGTTAAATCACTGAAGTTAAGCAACGTCCAGCGTACACCATGTGGGTGTCCGCGTGGGTTCGCGCCCTCGTGATGCTGGTTTTTTTCCAACCCAACCCAGGCTGGGTGAGGTCAATGTGGGTAGCTGGTTTGCATGTTTCCAGCGAATGGAGGGTAAAACCCCGTCTTGAGTGACCAATAGATGTTAAAAGGACGTTAAGCCAAATAAAAAAGAAGTATTGACGCTCACTCATATCTTTTTAAGAAAGATCGCCAACCCTCATTCTCCTGTGGCTACTAAATGTTAGATACACCCCAATTTGTTCCTTGCACGCCTCCATCCGTTTATCTCTTCCCCTTCTGCCTGCTTTGACAGATAACGCCGAGAGCGTTGATTCTCTGTTTATTTTCTTAAAATCCATCAAACTAATGAAAACTCTTAATATAGAGCCAACGATCATACCAAGTTGAATACACCACTTCCCCTCAGATCACTGAAGTTAAGCAACGTCGAGCGTGGTCAGTACTTGGATGGGTGACCGCTTGTGGGATCACCACGTATCGTTGGCTCTTTTTTCCGACCCAACCCAGGCTGGGTGAGGTCAATGTGGGTAGCTGGCTTGCAAGTTTCCAGCGAATGGAGGGTAAAACCCCCGTCTTAAATGACCAATAGATGTTAAAGAGACGTTAAGCCAATTTTTTTTTAAAAAACTCATAATTGTTGGAAGTTTCGACGCGAAAACGACCTGATTTTTTTTTCTTTAATTTGGCTTAACGTCCCTTTAACATCTATTGGTCATTCAAGACAAGGGGTTTTACCCTCCATTCGTTGGAAACTTGCAAACCAGCTATCCACATTGACTTCACCCAGCCTGGGTTGGGCCAGATAGCCAGCATCACGAGGGCGCAAACCCACGTGGACACCCACATGGTACAACTTCACTGGATGTTGCTATACTTCAATGATCTAACTGGAACTGGTGTATTCAACGTGCCATAAACGCTGGCACCGACCTGTTCTAATACAGTGGTTAAATCGCCTAATTGGATTTTTTTTTTACCAGAATCCAAAGTCAATTTGTGTAGGGTGAACGTCAAAATATATATTCTGAGCTGTAACCTAAATCCATTAATTACAATGTCATAAGCAATGAGAAGTGTCTTTTATTTGAGGGGTGGGCAGTATGGATTATATTTCCCCTTTAATACATTTTGTCGTAACTTTAAATTATTTACAGGAAGCTTTTAACTTGATGAGTCTTCTGTTTTGTTTATGATTTTACTATTTTACTTGAAAAAAAAAAAAAAAAAAAAAAAAAAAAAAAAAAAAAAAAAAAAAAAAAAAAAAAA
>CM022881.1:27312319-27324846 GCA_012654025.1 Pachypsylla venusta | reverse complement strand
GGCATTTATCGTATTTCGGTACTTGATGACTTTTTTGCTTCCAAAAATCATTTTATCTAGTGTAAATTTAAGTTGCCCCTTCCGTGCTGCATACTGCCCCTTCCGAGAATTTCTAGGGGGGCAGCTGCCCCCACTTGCCCCCCCCCTTTCTACGCCCATGCACTTGAGAATGCAATGTTTTAGTGTTTGTTTGTTTGTCTGTCTGTGTTGATCGTTGAATATTTACGTGCAATGATAATTACAAAGAAGAAGAAGAAAAATACTTCCGATAATTGTGTCAACTTCGGAGGTATAGCCCAAATGATGTTCCTAAGTGGGACAGGCAGCCGATCTCCGTGGCCGAGTTGTTAAGAGCATCGACTCTTGGTCCGGAGGTTGTGGGTTCGAATCCCGCCCGGAGCGAAAATTTTCTGATCGAATTTTCTCGTTTCCGGAATGGCATGGCTGTAAATAGGAGTGCCCTGAAGTAATGCGAAAGCGATTCCAGGGCATAACTTTTTTTTAAAAAAAAAGTGGGAGTGGGAGGGTCGGCCCTATTGCCATCATGAAGGTAAAGAAGTCATCATGAAGATAAAGAAGTTTGCATTAATCAGCCAAAGATAATTTTCAGAACAAAAAAAATCTGTTAAAATTTTGACAAAATTATATTTCACACTCCTCCCCATTCCACACGAAAACATAACGAAAGGAAAAAGGAAATGAAAAATCACACCAGAAAATAAGAAAAATTAAGAAAATTCCTTCATGTGAAAACAAACAATTTTTCTTTTGATTTTATTTCCTTCTTGTGTTAGATTTTGTTTCGACTGACTTGACTGAAAGCGAAACACAAAGAGGGGAACAAGTCTATGACATATTGCCAAGTGTCAAAATGATGAATGGAGCTTTGTCCTTCAAATCGATTCTCTTATTTAATTTTACACTTTTTCATAAAAAGAAAATTTATTAAAACAAATATGATAGAGGATCTTATGGGTTAAGATAGGGGAACATTGTGTAGCTAAGGTATGAATATAATTCAGTTATTCTAACAAATATGATAGAGGATCTTATGGGATAAGTTAGGGGAACATTTTGTAGCTAAGGTATGAATATAATTCAGTTATTAAAACAAATATGATAGAGGATCTTATGGGTTAAGATAGGGGAACATTGTATAACTAAGGTATGAATATAATACAGTTATTAAAACAAATATAATAGAGGATCGTATGGGTTAAGATAGGAGAACATTGTGTAGCTAAGGTATGAAGATAATTCAGTTATTAAAACAAATATCTTAGAGGATCTTATGGGTTAAGATAGGAGAACCTTGTGTAGCTAAGGTATGAATATAATTCAGTTATTAAAACAAATATGGTAGAGGATCTTATGGGTTAAGATGGGGGAACATTTTGTAGCTAAGGTATGAATATAATTCAGTTATTAAAACAAATATGATAGAGGATCTTATGGGTTAAGATAGGGGAACATTTTGTAGCTAAGGTATAAATATAATTCAGTTATTAAAACAAATATGATAGAGGATCTTATGGGTTAAGATAGGGGAACATTGTGTAGCTAAGGTATGAATATAATTCATTTATTAAAACAAATATGATTGAGGATCTTATGTGTTAAGATAGGGAAACGTTTGTGTAGCTAGGGTATGAAGATAATTCGGGGTTAAGAGGGGGGAACATTTTGTAGCTAAGGATTGAAGATAAATCAGCCCCGAACTTAGGTATTTTTCATGAGCAATTAAAACCCTCTGACAAAAAAACAGTAAGTTACTAGTAGTTATATGTAGTGTAAAGTTCAATTAAATGCCAACCCTGAGACCTTCGAGAGTGTCTAAAACTAGGCGAATTATGTCTAAAAAAACATGTTCCTCAACATTGGTGTCCTATGCAATCATTCAATATCCCATTGCAAACAATCGCCTAGTTTTAGACTCTTGGAAGTTAATTCTTTGGAAATTTCAAATGGCCACCATTTTGAAACCAAACACACTAGACGTGGAATTTTTTTTTTTTTGCAAAGTAGGTACTTCTAATTTTTTTATATTTCTGAAAATGTATCACAAGATTTGGGTTCGTATTTAAAAAACAAAAGTTGGACCCCCTGGGGCCTACATGGGACCCGCCCCTGAAAACCCACATTGACCTCACGCAGCCTGGGTTGGGCCGAAAAAATAGCCAGCAACACAAGGGCGCGAACCCACATGGTACAACCTCGCTGGACGTTGCTTAACTTCACATTACATGTTTTCTACGACACCCAGAAAGGTTAGGTATGTTTTCTTTCTAAATTTCATCAAAGCTTTGTACGAAAATAGTGGAGTTGGTGCTGTCAATAATATTTACTAGCAATAATTTACACAACTTTTAATAATATTTCAATATTTGATTAAAATTTATTTTAATTAAACAAAAATAATAATTAATAAATAAAAATATGTTTTTTTTTTAATATTAAACAGAAATATCTAAAATGTATTTATAATATTATTCACCACAGGGGTTGTCCTGTGCAAGGCCCTTGGGGTGTCAATTATTAATAAAAAGAAACTATTAAACCTGGCATAGTGCGCATTGTATATTTAATTCATTCTGTTAATGTGTTGAGATTTTTAACAAAGATAATTTTGATGTATTTAACACTCTTCTTGTTCCAATGTTTCATTTTGATGAGTGTAAAGTTTCATGTTAAACAGGCCCGTATCCAGAGCAGGGTTGTAAGGGTTCAACCCCCCCCCCCGAAATTTTGAAAAGGTTTGATTTTTCCCCCTTAAAATTTTGAATTCAATCGCCTGCCAGGTTTTTTTAAACTAACAAAAACTCTGCCAATATGACACCTGGGTTTATTATTTTTCTGGCAAAGAAAAAAAAAATTGAGGGGTACCCCCCCAAAATTTAGGGGGTTCTCGTGATGATTCCAAATCTGGGGCGTAATTAGACCCTAAATTTGACAAACTTACGAAATTTGAAGTCTCTGGCTCTTACCATTCTCTTTTTAGACAGGATTAATGAAAACCGGTTTAAAGCGGTAAAAACCGCCAGCGGTATATTTGATTAAACCCAAAAGTTTAATCAAGTATTTGGAGCTAGCTGAGACCCCAATTATGACATACATACAAAATTTCAAATCTCTAGCTCTTACCATTCTCCTTTTAGACAGCAATCTAAAAGGGTGTATTCGATTGCACCCAAAAGTTTCGGGGCACAATTAGAGCCCAGATGAGACCTATATACCAAATTTCATCCTAATTTCTGTTACTGATTATCATAAAATGTGTTTGTTCAAAATACGCTTATTTAGCATTCGTTGAAAAGTACCACGTGCAAACGGATTCGGCACAAGGTCCTAATGGAGCAACAGTTTAGCCGAATTGATGCAATAGTTTTTAGGGATCGGCGAACTTCATAAGAAGAACAAATTTGTTTATCTATCTATACTTATAAAACGCAAAGCCAAGTTGATATACTGACTGACCGACTGATAATCAACGTAGCTCCATGATGGCTAAACCTAGAGACTTGAAACTTGGCACATAGATTCCTTTTAGTATGTATTAGGTGGGTGATAAGGAAGGAAAAAATCGAAAGTTCAAGTGGGAGCAAGTTACCGCCAAAAATGTCGCTCTTTAGCGGGTCTTTTTTCATTTTTTTTCTGGGCAAACTAAAGGAGATAACGAAAAAAGACCGGAAATGGACCCCCCCCAAAATAATATATAAGGACCCATTAAAAAAATTTCCGGATTTTCCCTGATTTGTGGACGGTTTTCTCCACCAAAAAAATCGAAATTTGAGGAGTACCTCTTCGGGATGAGCCAGAAAGCTGAAATTTTAATACGGAGCTGTTCCGCAGTGCAAAAAGTAATACATTGAATAAAATTTTTCATTTTCTAAATAGGAGCGGTGCTTTTCCACCAAAAATACAAACTTGAGAAGAGTGTTGTTGAATTTCATAATCGTAGCGAAGCACGGGAAATCAGCTAGTTTTATGAATATAAGCGTTAAGATGAACGCCCCCTCCCCCCCCTTCCAGAGAGGTTTTAATCGGCGATGCCTCGAGGATGAAGTTGTTTCTCCCGTAAAAAACAAAATTGATCCCTAAAAATGTGTGGCAGACCAGAATTAGCCATGAGAGGTTCTAACGATAGGGGACCACTTACATTAAATCCTCACAGAAATAATGTACGTATATCAGTATAATCAGGAAAAACCGGAAATTTTCAAATTTAATATTTTTTAATGGGTCCTTATATACTATTTTGGGTGGGTCCATTTCCGGTCATTTTTCGTTATCTCCTTTAGTTTGCTCAGAAAAAATAAAATAAAAAAAGACCCGCTAAAAAGCGACATTTTTGGCGGTAACTTGCTCCCACTTGAACTTTCGATTTTTTTTTCTTCCTTAATACGGACTTTCATACTAAAAGGGATCTGTGTGCAAAGTTTCAAGTCTCTAGGTTTAGCCATCGTGGAGATACGTTGATTATCAGTCAGTCAGTATATCAACTGGGCTTATCGTTTTATAAGTATAGATAAGCCCTATAAGGTAAAACTCCCTTTACATGCCGCCCCCCCCCCCGAAATAAAATCCTGTATACGGGCCTGATGTTAACACTCAGCAATACCTACAAGGAAATCTAGCAGAAGTCTTTCTGTCATGAAAGGTTCATTCTAGGTTAGTGCGCTAACAAATAAAAAGACTTATGTTCAGCAACTCTAACTTTTTCCTGTATTTGATCGACTGAAAATTGAACAGCCTGTCAACATGTCAACATATTTTGTCAATCATTTTTTATTTTTCCTCCTAAAAGTTCAAAGTTGACCTGATGGACAGGTAACAAAAACATAATTCTATAAATAACTTTTTCAACTGTAATATTTTTAGTGCTTCGATTTTTTTTTTTTTTTTTTNTTTTTTTTTTTTTTTTTTTTTTGACATGGAACCCTTTTTTTTACTCCCTGAAACATTGTTGGACACCATTGTTTCCACGGACAGGCCAAACGGGATGGGGAAATTTCCTTTGGCTCGGAGTATCGTCCAGTTACCCGTGTAAGATTCTATTTTTTGCTGAAGTCGCAAAGATTTTAATTTATTACTTTCCTTATCTATTTTTATATAATTTCCTTACAAAAAAGCGGCCTTCAACCGCTAATTAGCGGCCAACAATATATTACAGTTCAACCTAAGTTGTATTTTTCCATTTCTTGTATGAAATTGGTATGAATAGGCACCTAATTTCAAATTCTAGCTCTTTCCATTCTGCTTTTAAGCGGAACCGCCAAAAAATTGCCTTCAACGCTAATTAGCCGCCAACATTATATTACAGTTCAACCTAAGTTGTATTTTTCCATTTCTTGTATGAAATTGATATGAATAGTCACCAAATTTCAAATTCTAGCTCTTTCCATTCTGCTTTTAGGCGGAACCGCCAAAAAATTGCCTTCAACGCTAATTAGCCGCCAACATTATATTACAGTTCAACCTAAGTTGTATTTTTCCAATTCTGGTATGAAATTGATATGAATAGTCACCAAATTTCAAATTCTAGCTTTTTCGATTCTGGTTTTAGGCAGAACCACCAAAAAGAGGTCTTCAACCGATAATTAGCGGCCAACAGTATATTTCACTTCAACCTAAGTTGTATTTTTCAATATTTTGCATGAAACTGATATGAATAGGCATCAAAGTTCTAGCTATTACCGTTCTCATTTTAAGCAGGATATGCGAAAATCGCTAAAAAGTGGCATAAAACCGGCAACGGTATATTCAATTTCCACCAAATTTACCTTATTTTACCGTTCATGCCATAAAACTGACATACATACCAAATTTCAAGTCTCTAGCACTTGCCGTTCTTGAGATATCTTGACACAGACAGACACACGGACCAATGGCTGAAACTCGAGATTCGCACTCTGGGGACCCCAAAACGTGTTTTGACATTGAAAACTCGACATCGAAAATTTCAGCCCATTCAAAATATTTTCCTTTTTATAGGATAAGGAAAGTAAAAAAGAAAATATTGTAATGGACTGAAATTTTCGATGTTGAGTTTTCAATAAGAAAACACTTTTGATGTCACCAGGACCCAAATCCCGGGTTTCAGCTATTGTTCCGTGTTTTGCGATAAAAAAATCTCAGTAGAACTTGTTCTATGTTTATTATTGTCGTACAAACCATTTTTTTTTTAAATTTTATTTCTTCTGGATTTTGCATTGTAATATTTTCCTTAGAAATGACACCAAAATTGTGCCTTTATTCACATTTTTTGCGGGGCTATACCCGGATGGTCACCAAAAAAACTCAACTCTATTTACTTTAACCCAAATGGTTCTTGTTGTTCTTCTTTTTTTTTTTTTTTTTTTTTTTTTTTTTTTTTTNTTTTTTTTAATTTGGCTTAACGTCTCTTTAACATCTGTTGATCATTCAAGACGGGGGTTTTACCCTCCATTATCGCTGGAGACTTGCAAACCAGCTACCCACATTGACCTCACCCAGCCTGGGTTGGGCCAACGATGCGTGGTGTTCTCAAGCGGTTATCCATCGAAGTACTGACCACGCCCGGCGTTGCTTAACTTCAGTGATCTGACGGGAACTGGTGTATTCAACGTGGTATGATCGTTGGCATGGTTGTTCTTCAGTTCCAAATCTATATATTTATCATAACAATGAATTTTTTTTTATTATATTTTCAGTGGACTTCGGTAGCATCATTCTTCTTTAGGCCGGAAGGCGCACCTCAAAGTTTGCCAAGAAATTCTACACCAAGATCAAACTCTACAGACTCCCCTAGTGGTACCCTAGCACCTACAATATGCACGGTAAGTGATATATTTAAACAGATTTCTATATAATAATTATTTTTGTTTTATTTTATTCATTTTGTAACCTTCAATCTTCCGAATGTCGAATTGAAAATTTCCTCCCGCAAAATAAGTTTCAAAAATCAGGGAACTTAATTTAAGTTTCCAAGTCTATCTATTATCTATGTTTATCAGTTCCTTAAGTTGGACACAAAGCTCATAAGAATTCATATAAAAGTTAGTCTGAACCTAAACTCTATTTTGGGCCATTTGGGGCAGCCAACATATATCTGTATGAAGAAAAACAGGCTTGCACATATACTAGGGCACATTTTTTTTTTTCTCTCTCCGTGGCAGAGTGCGCATCACACTCGGCTTGCACCACGGAGGTTCCGGGTTCGATTCCCGAACGGGTCGAAAATTTGACGAAGGTTTTTTCGAATTTTCTACTTGGTCTGGTTGTGTTTGGGGGTAACTCAGCCTCCTGAGGACAATTAAATAGCTATGGTAATAGAGCCAAGTGGTAGCATTATAGGGAAATTGTTAAAGTGTAGCTTAGTGATAATGGAGTGAATGTTGAAAATACCTTGTAATGCTATGATGGCCACAAACATTGTGACATAATAGCACAAGGAAATATACATATACATTTTTTATTATTATTATTATTTTTTTTTTTTAAATTTGGCTTAACGTCTCTTTAACATCTATTGGTCATTCAAGATGGGGGGGGTTTACCCTACCATTCGCTGGAAACTTGCAAGCCAGCTACCCTCATTGACCTCACCCAGCCTGGGTTGGGCCAGAAAAAAGAGCCAACGATACGTGGTGTTCCCAATCGGTCATCCATCCAAAGTACTAACCACGCCTTACGTTGCTTAACTTCAGTGATCTGACGGGATCTGGTGTATGCAACGTGGTATGATCATTGGCTGAAATTCCACATAAAAGTTTCCAATAAAAGGTGACACAAAACTTTCACCTGCAGTTTTAAAAATCAGTTTAATTTATAAAAACACTGAGCACAAAAAAAAGATGTCTCACCTGGACGCTTCCAAATTTGATACTGATGACTGACTCGAATTGGTTGAAAGTTGTCAGTCAAAGATGCATAGATTCATGACGTCACCGAAGATAGAAATGACGTCACCATTTTTAAGTTAGACTAATCTAGTCGTACTGAACAATTTACATATTGTCACTTTAATTTATTAGATACCTTATGGGAAATTTTTTTCAAAAGACTAGTCTTGGATCGTGATTTTCAGATGGCATACACAATTTACTATTTGACTTGTAGTGGGATCCGAAATATAGAAACCACATTGACAAATTATTGCCCCTACCATCATTTGAACCAGGGTCTCCGATGTGCAAGACAAATGCAGTGACAACTGACCTATTGTGGGTCTCACATAACCTATTATATTTTTAAGAATTCTGGTTTCTGAAAGATATTGCATGACTAGTGCTGTATAATAAATTAATAAAATAAAAGTCTTGCCTTTGAGGTGCAAAGTTCATTTAGAACACAGTGAGAGGGTGCTGGTGACACGGTAATTGTTAATTATATAAAGATGGAGAGAAGTTTAGGTTAGAGAGGGTTGCATATTTAGTGGTGGGGATGTTTTATTAGGGAGGGTTGGGGTATATTACATATGTTCAGATTGTAATCTAAAACAAAACAGTTTTGTTCTAATTAAATGTGTAATAACAGTAGGTAGGTACATAATGACATATATGTAGGTGGAGGGGGAAGATTGAGCAAAATGATAATAAGCTGTAAACACACATTTCAGAGCATGGTGCCTCCATGCTAGTCTAAGGAGCTCATTTTAACATTTTTTTTCCAATTAGGTGTTTTAACTATTGTCTTATGACAGGTCTTTCGCATGAATCACGAATCTTACTTGAAAGTCATCCTAAGATATTTTTAAATAATTTGGTTTATTATTTTCATAGTAGGTACATAATGACATATATGTAGATGGAGGGGGTAGATTGACATTAAGTTGTAAACACACATTTCAGAGCATGGTGCCTCCATGCTAGTCTAAGGAGCTCATTTTAACAATTTTTTTTTCCAATTAGGTGTTTTAACTATTGTCTTATGACAGGTCTTTCGCATGAATCACGAATCTTACTTGAAAATCATCCTAAGATATTTTTAAATAATTTGGTTTATTATTTTCAATAATGAACCTTTGGAATCGTCACGAAAAAAAAAAAATATATATATATATATCTATATTTTTGTGACGATTCCAAAGGTTCATTATTGAAAATAATAAAGTCAAAATTGACTCAAAACGGGACACATAACATTATCTATACTTATAAAACGCAAAGCCCAGTTGGTATACTGACTGACTGATGACTGATAATCAACGTAGCTCCACGATGGCTAAACGTAGAGACTTGAAACTTGGCACACAGGTTCCTTTTACTATGTAGGTGCGTAATAAGAAAGGAAAAAAATTAAAGTTCAAGTGGGAGCAAGTTGCCGCCAAAAATGACGCTATTTAGCGGGTCTTTTTGCAATTTTTTTCTGGGCAAACTAAAAGAGATAACGAAAAATGACCGACAATAGACCCTCCCCCAAAAATAGTATATAAGGACCCCATAAAAAATATAAAATTTGAAAATTTCCGGTTTCTATCCGATTTATGAACGGTTTTCACCAACAAAAAATTGGAATTGAGAAGTACCACTTCGGGATGAGCGAGAAAGCCGAAATTTGATACAAAGGTGTTCCGAAGTGCAAAAAGTAATATCTTTGAGTAAAATATTGAATTTTCTAAATAGGAGCCGTGTTCACTCTGGGGGTCGGTTCCACCAAAAATCTAAAATTGAGTTGTTGAATTTTGTAACCGTAGCGAAGCACGGGAAAACAGCTAGTAATTATTTAAAATCGTTTATTCAAGTGAAAACTAAGTGTTTTAATTAATTAAAAAAATAATCTGTTCAAAGTATTGTTGGATAATGTTTTTAGAAAAAATAAAATTAATGAATTCTTCAATTCTCCAACACGCTGTCCGATTTTGATTACAATAGGATGGATATATTTTATAAGTTCATAAAATTATACGTGAATAGTTTTTGGGGCCTATTTGTCCAACCTGGCCATCCTGATGGCTATTTTAAGTGAAATGAGGTCTACCGTTCACTACGGTTATAATACCTACTCACACAGTCTTGCTTCTCGCTGGTTGAGTTGCACCTAACAGAGGTCCTAAAGGAATATGTTTGCTGCCCATCAAGGCCACATGAGGATCTTTTATAAAGTAATAAAATGGTGGACATCCATTTTACTTCTAGTTGGCATTTAATCAACTGATTGCATTCTAAACACCGAGGGTGTAATTACAGAGTGCACTAGAAAAGAAGAAAAAAATCACTTGTCACACAGCACAGGATATATTCTTATATGAAAAATTACGTGGCAAGAGCACGATCTTTTACAGGGTCCTGTGATAGATCTCTTGAGGTTATATAGGATGCCACCGTATGAGAGAAATTCAGATAGTTTTGACTTTTTGGTTTGCAAATTTAAAGATTTTTTTTTTAGAAAACCTAAATTTTGTTTTACCAAGGGTAAATATACAGGGTGTTTGTCTATAAATGGGACCCCTGAATATGGTGAGTAGCTGAGATCAAATGCAACATTTTTTACGAAATTCGTTAGTGAGCCAGACGAAGCGTAGCCGAGTTACAGGGTGCAGAAGGTCATTTTTGGACAACTTTCAACGTCGCTTGGTGGGTTCTGTGTGACCGAACAAAAAGAATATGGACACTAAATCGTAGTTTTTGATGGCGGTGATTTCAAATATGCCATCAAAAATTTAAAAAACCAAAGGAGAAAGGGGGAAAACCTGAAAAGTGATCATATTTTTTTGTCTGTTCTCAAATGTGATTCAACTTATGAAAAGAGCGTCTCTTTCTAAGACATTTTGTGTAAAAAAAAATTAAAAAATCGAACAAAAAAATCAATTCCCATGTTAAGAGAGAACCACAAAAATGGTCCAATTACGATAAAATTTTAGAAATTAGCTCCAATTAAAGTCCTGGACACAAACTATAAAATTAGAATTTCAAAAGAAGAGCGTTAACTAAAATGGCAGCCTTCCAAAGTCCAAAAAATATTCGATTAAAGGATTTTTTTTTCTCGTTATGACAGTAACTGAGTATAACAAATGGAAGTATGAGTTCAGATTTTTTAAAAGGATATCATAAAAAAAAAAAAAAACAATTTGTGAATTTTCATATTATTTTGGAATATTTTCTGATGAAACTTAACATGATATGGTGCTAGTTTAGAAGACTTTTTTTCCGATTTTTTTTTCTTTCTAAATCTAAGATCAGATTGCATTTGGCATGCTCAGGTACTGTTATGTTCAATTTAACGGCGTTCTCAAGAGGAAAAACGAAAAAGAAATGTATTGAATCGAACATTTTTTTTTAATTTTGGAAGGCTGTCATTTTGGTTCACGCTCTTCTTTCGAAATTCTAATTTGATATTTGTGTCCAAGTTCTGGACATTGGAGCTTATTTCTAAAATTTTATCGTAATTGGACCATTTTCGTGGTTCTCTCTTAACATGGGAAATTAATTTTTTGTTCGATTTTTCAATTTTTTTTACACGAAGTGTCTTAGAAAGAAAAGCTCTTTTCATAAGTCGAATCACATTTGAGAACAGACAAAAAAATTTGATCACTTTTCAGGTTTTCCCCCATTTTGCTTTTGTTTTTTAAAATTTTGATGGCATATTTGAAATTACCGCCATCAAAAACTACGATTTAGTATCCATATTCTTTTTGTTCGGTCACACTGAACCCACCAAGCGACGTTGAATGTTGTCCAAAAATGACCTTCTCCACCCTGTAACTCGGCTATGCTTCGTCTGGCTCACTAATGAATTCCGTAAAAAATGTTCCATTTGATCTCCTACCCACCATATTCAGGGGTTCCATTTATAGCCAAACACCCTGTATGTAATGCCATAAATTAAAACTGTTTATTTTTTTTTAAATTATGACCTTTTTTAAAATGGCGCCTCGGATGGTAATGAGCTATCATCACTACTTTTTATAGCACCAAATATTCTAAAACAATACAATAAGGAAATTACAAAACAAGAAAGAAATGACAAATTATGTACATACGTACTATTAAGTACTTATAATTACAAACCAATTTAAATCTTTTTACTCGCTGAGTATATCTAACTTATAAAAAGGACTTTCCTCATTGATCCTGTATACAAACCAATATAAATCTTTTTACTCGATGAATATATCTAAGTTATAAAAAGGACTTTCCTCATTGATCCTGTATACAAACCAATATAAATCTTTTTACTCGGTGAGTATATCTAACTTATAAAAGGGACTTTCCTCATTGATCCTGTATACAAACCAATATAAATTTTTTTACTCGGTGAGTATATCTAACTTATAAAAGGGACTTTCCTCATTGATCCTGTATACAAACCAATATAAATCTTTTTACTCAGTGAGTATATCTAAGTTATAAAAAGGACTTTCCTCATTGATCCTGTATACAAACCAATATAAATCTTTTTACTCAGTGAGTATATCTAAGTTATAAAAAGGACTTTCCTCATTGATCCTGTATACAAACCAATATAAATCTTTTTACTCAGTGAGTATATCTAAGTTATAAAAAGGACTTTCCTCATTGATCCTGTATACAAACCAATATAAATCTTTT
>CM022881.1:27267287-27287825 GCA_012654025.1 Pachypsylla venusta | reverse complement strand
ATAGTTGAAAACATTCAATACTCCTTATACATACAGGATGGATCAATGGAACAACATCAAGTAACTCCTGTGTCCCAAGGTACTCCGACATAATCTGAGGGTTATTGTGAATGTTAGTGAACCCCACTTTTGATCCTACCGGGGTCAAAAGTGGAGTTCACTAACGGACATCCCAAAATGCAATTGAATATATGTATGTATGTTACGCTATACTGGCCACAATTTTCATCCGATTTACATGTTTGGGACATGAAGGAACTTTGCTGTATAGTTTTTGGTGGCCCTGGCCCCCAGGGGGCCCAATATTTTTTTTATTTTGATTAAGATATATTTTTTCATAAATCCACTAGTCCTGATCATCTTGATCTACTATAGTTTGATTTCCTAATACATATAAAACACCGCATCAGAAACATTAACAGCCAGCGTCTATGGCACTTTGAATACATTAGTTCCCGTTAGATCACTGAAGTGGAGCAGCGTTTAGCGAGGTTGTCGCGCCCTCGTGATGCTGACCATTTTTCCGGCCAAACCCAGGCTGGGTGAGGTCAATGTGGGTAGCTGGTTTGCAAAAGTTTCCAGCGAATGGAGGCTGAGACCCCCGTCTTGAATGATGTTAAAGAGATGTTAAGCCAAATTAAATTTAAAAAAAAATAAATAAATAAATATATTTTACACTATGTGCGCCTGAATTAATAGTGCCATCATCCCTTTCTTTAGTAACCAGATTTATGAGACTGGATCTGTATATTACATGCATAGTTGATGTTTTCGTTAAAAAAATTGAAACTCACCCATCTAACCTTGGTAGATAATAATTGACATGTGACACTCGAATCATTTAATCACTGAGGTTCACAAAAAAAAAAAAAAAAAAAAAAAAAATGTATAGGTTTTGTTAATTTCTGTGTAACTACAAAAAACGAGAATTTTGATACCAATACATTATGTTGTATACTTTTATTTTTTTAAAAAATTAAATTTAGTACCCAGATTCAAATAAGTAGGTACCTACCTTTTTTTAAGAAAATAAATTTAGTACCATGATTCAAATAGATAGGTAAACATTATACATTATGATGTTTTTGTGTATACTTTTATTTTTTTTTAAAAATAAAATGTTAGTACCCAGATTCAAATAGGTACCAATGCATTATGATGTATACTTTTATTTTTTTAAAAAAAATTTAGTACCCAGATTCAAATAGGTACCAATACATTATGTTGTATACTTTTAACTTTATTAAAAAATAAATTTAGTACCCAGATTCAAATAGGTACCAATACATTATGTTGTATACTTTTAATTAAAAAAAAACTTTAGTACCCAGATTCAAATAGGTACTTTTTTAAAAAAAAAAAAAAAAAAAATAGTACTATGATTCAAATAGATAGGTAATTATACATTATGATGTATAATTTTAATTGAAAAAAAAAGAAAAAACTTTCGTACATAGATTCAAATAGGTACTTTTTTTTAAAAAAAAAAAAAAAAAAAATGTACTATGATTCAAATAGATAGGTAACTTTGAAAGGTAAAAAAGGTACATTATGTTGTATACTTTTATTTTATTTTTTTAATTGATTGATTCAGGACATTGATTGAGGTCTACAGTTCAGAGAAGTATTACTAGCAAATTATACATAGATTCATTAACAGATCAACAAAAATAATTACTAGGAGAACAAGTGACACGCCTCTAATAGGTGTTTTAAGAAATTCAAATTTCAAATCTGGTATAGAATTCCAATAAGAAAAGATATTGAAATTTGGTTTAAATTTTTCAAAACTATCTTATGTAGAATTTCAGTACCATTCTGTATACAAATTTTGTTCAAGTATACTTTAACAGTAGAAATTCGTGTTGCATGCAACGAAAATATCACATTTTCATTCTAGCAGCACATCAAAACAAAGTGTCCTGAAGTCCTGGGTGTTTGCTAAGATAGACTGAATAGTTAACCCTTGCATGGTCTCAAGTTAGACATGAAAATTTTATTTAAAGATTTTGTTAATATATATTCAATTATTAACCCATTGAATGCCCTCTATTTGTTGACACAAGAGAAATAATTACTTTATTCATACAAAATTAGATGCGAAATTAGAAAAATTTGACGTATGGGAAATGTTTGTTAAAAGTTATAACTGTATAATTTCAGGTACGAAAATCAGTGAAATCTATATTTGACCTCTGTATTTATGAGATATAATTCAAAGATCTTTAGTAGTTTATCTCCAATATTTTTTTTTTAATTTGGCTTAACATCTATTGGTCATTCAACACGGGGGTTTTACCCTCCATTCGCTGGAAACTTGCAAACCAGCTATCCACATAGAACTCACACAGCCTGCGTTGGGCCAGAAAAATATGCAGCATCACGAGGCCCCGAACCCACGTTGAAACCCACAAGGTACAACCTCGCTGGGCGTTGCTTAACTTCAGTGATCGAACGAGAATGTTGTATTCAACGTGCCAGTGTGTAGTTTTCATTTACATAGTCCAGCAAGTTATTCTATCAAATAAATTTTGGCACGTATTTGGTGCATTCATTCGGCACACGTTCCAGTATTGGTCAGTTGCCATGACTGTGTCGTCCACTGATTTGTCTTTGGTTTTTTTGTTGTTTTCCATGTTCGTGTCTGAATATGATAATACTCGTAGTGCCGTTCCTTCTGTCAAGCACATACCCTGCAATTACTCTGATGTTATCACACTATGTTTCATTACATGTTGTTTGGATGTTTATTTCAAGTCAAATGTTATTATGATATCGTTTTGAATATTTCTTGATTCAATATAGATAGTAACTAATCTTGTCACTTCAGGGTGACTTTTTGACCTCTATAGTTCATTTATCGTCCAACTAGAAGTTCTTCGTTGCATTTGGAGGTGATAAGGTAGCAAGCGGAGGTTTTCTGATCTACTCCCTAACTCCTCCACACACAAAATGGTTATTCGGATGAAAAATGTTATTAATCTAAAAGTACAATGTATTTATGCGTTCAGAGCACCCGTAATACCTCTATTTTTTTCTAATTTGTCCTTTAGTTTGTATTAAAAGGTCGTAGCGCTGATTTGCCACTATGTAGCAATTTTTCCATTTTTATGCGCCCGACGTCAAAATCATTCATTTTTGTTAGGGAATTGAGTTAGAATGTACTTTTTTTGGGGCTCATAAGGTTACAAGAAAGTATTTAGTTTTCAATAACGAAACTTTGGAATCGATCAAGATTTAATTTTCTGTGAATACAAAGGGAAACTGGTTTGAATATGATGACAATGATTTACGAAACGAGAAATTAAAACGACTGTTGTGGCAGCAGACAATTATGTTCGGATGAGAGGACCATTTGGGGAACCCAAATGGGTAGCCTTTTACAAATTTCTGTAAGTAGCCTTTTACAAATTTCTGTAAGTAGCCTTTTACAAATTTTTCCCAGATATAATATCTCGCAAACATTACGAAGGGCGTCATGGAACCCTTCGCAGATATTGAAGCTATATATACATAGTCTACGACTTTTCTCTGTGTCCATCCCATCAGGGCCCCGTAGATGTTCTTGGGGGATATTAAAGTTATTCATAGTCTAAAGGATTTCCTTGAAGATTTCACTTTGTTTCTGTCATGGTTAGCTGTTAACGAGAAATCTTGCTATACATGGCCTTTTTTTTGTAATGGATGATGTTGATATGTGGAAGTGAAATAATTGTGGTTGACTCTCATCTAAAGACTGAATTAAATATAATTCAGTCAGTGGAAGATGAGAATAATGGATGATGATTATTATGGTGATGATAATGATTATGGTAATGATGATGATTATGGTGATGATAATAACTATGATGATTATGGTAGTGATAATAGAAGATGAGAGTAATGGATGATGATTATGGTGATAATAATGATTATGGTAATGATGATGATGATTTTGGTTATGGTAATAACTATGATGATTATGGTAGTGATAATAGAAGATGAGAGTAATGGATGATGATTATGGTGATAATAATGTTATTTATACGAAAGATTAGATTAGATTTTCTAGACAATAATGGTAATGATGATGATTTTGGTGATGATAAAAACTATGATGATTATGGTAGTGATAATAGAAGATGAGAGTAATGGATGATGATTATGCTGATGATAATGATTATGGTGGTGATAATAATGGTAGACCCCTTCAATTTTCAATGAAGGGGTCTCGGAAAATATTTGTTCCTGCGAGTGCCGCCACTGTCTTTTGATATAACTTTCTTCGCCTAGCACAGGCCCTGTGCCCTCGAAGTATTTCTTCTTTTACATCCTCCTATCTGAAGCATATAGAGAATTGTATAGAGTTGTTGTTATTCAATTGAACTTTAAATGTTGTTTTATAGGTTGACAACGGGTTGGTAGTTTAGTTTGACATAAATTCTTATTAATATAGTCGGTTCATTTTATAAGAACTATTAATTTACTACTTCTGATGCCGATCGAATGAAAAGGTTATAAAGTTCCATTCAGAATGAGTTGTGTTCTAGGTGGTAGAGTGTTTTGTTGGTATTAAAGTGTTATTATATGAGTAGACTATGTTCTACATTTTTGATTGATCGATGTGAGGTCTCTCATTTGAATCTACCGAAGTGTTATTATGAGTGGACTATGTTCTACATTTTTGATTGATCGATGTGAGGTCTCTCGTTTGAATCCACCGAAGTGTTATTATGAGTGGACTATGTTCTACATTTTTGATTGATCGATGTGAGGTCTCTCATTTGAATCTACCGAAGTGTTATTATGATTGGCTTTGTTCTACATTTTTGATTGATCGATGTGAGGTCTTTGATTTGAATCCACTGGGTTTTTTTTCCTCTGTTGTCTGTTTTCGTTTGTAATAGGATAAAACGTCAAACTAATATGGGTGTTGGGTCCCTCTGGTTCCCGTAGATCCTATTTATGTCCTGTTTGATTATTATTTGCAATAATGAACCTTTGGAATCGTCACGAAAAAAGAAAGAAAGACTAGATCGGACAAAGATTATCTAGTCTTTGTCCGATCTTGATGGTATAACAAGCTGATTATTAGACGACTTTGGTCCACCCTAGGCTGAATGGTAGTCCATTCAGTTCATAGAGCTAGTGGTATATACTATTTTTTTGTCATCCACCTTGAATTGACGTCATTATTTTCGTTGCGCTCGCTCATTTATATTCTTCTGACATTGAGTAGTTTGTTGTTTTTCTACTTCAAACAATAATTTTATTCTTCTATAATCTTACGGGTTTTGATTTGATTCACCCTAAATATTATTGAACAATTATAAAATAATGACTTGATAGAAATCTCAATGATCAATATGAAATGATCAACAATAAACAATAATGAAAACTATCATCGCTCGTTTGAGAATCTCTTGACAGGAGACACTTATCAAATACATTCATCGTCCATATAACTAAACTATCAACCATGGAAGACAACATTGTGGAAATCAATGAACATTGATATTGTTCTCTGTATTTATAATATAAAGGGTGTTCCACGAAAATTATCCACGAAAAATAGCAATTAAAAATTGATTGAAAAGGCTTATTATACCAAAATATTGTTGTAGACTTGGGGTTCGAGGATTGAGTAGTCGTTGAATAAAAACGCGTCAACTAACCTAAAACAAAATAGAAAAGAAACTTGAAACACTGTATTAAAGAAAACACAATTAAAAAATTAACAAAAAGTCGTTCACATACGAAAAATTCACAAACTATAAAAACTTCACTTTTAAAACTAACTCGGTTTCTACTCGCCAGATTCTATTTATACATTTTTAACAAGTATCTCGAATTTTCTAGAATAAAAGATCTTATATTTTTCTACATGTTCTCGAATGGGGAAGTATCTACATGCGCAGTTCACATTTCGTCGCATTCTAGAAATTCTTCGTAAATACCTTACAATGTTCTCGTATCTTATAGAAGGAGAAATAAAACTAAAAAGGGGAAGTGTCGCTGTCTATATACAGGATGTTCGTAATCTTAGAGGTTAAGCTCTCATATGCTCTTTTCACTTCAATATATATTTATTAAAGTTGTTTACTACTGACTAGTGATAGATTATCTGATTGCAGCATTGTACTTATTTACTTCAAACAATCTTCTGGTAATGCTACAAAAAACTTCTCATTATTTCGCGATTGTTGTTAAATTATGTATTTACTTTTTATAATTTATTTACTGTAATGTATAGATCCTATAGGTATAGGTGGTACCATTGGTTTTTTTTTCATTTTTTAAACTTTTATACCGAAGGAAGGTAAAATTTCATTTTGTTGACACACGAAATGTTAACATCAACCAAAAATGAAATTTTACACTTCTTGGGGATAAAAAGTGTACAAAATGAAAAAATCAATGATACCGCGAAATTCAGCATAAAAAACTTGACTGATTTGATGTATTACTCTTGGTTTTATCACTTTTATTCCGAAGAAAAATCAATGATTGGGTGGGTTTGATCAGAGATCCGCTTGATCAAAATATCGAGTGAGGAGTCGATTGTGTGTAGAATTTGACGTAAAATATGAATATGAAATAAAAAATAGGGATTTCAATTTAAAAATCGAAAGTTGTCTGGTGTCTGTTTACCCTTTTCTAAGACACCCTGTAGAAATTTCAATTACGAAAAAAATATAGATTACGAAAAAAATATAGATTAAATTCGAAAAAAATAAAGATTAAATAGATTAAATAGTAAAAATTACAAACGACTCTATCTTTATCCGTTAAAAATAAAAAAATCCGTTCCGGCACTTTTCGAACACTCTGTATATATATTTATATGTAAGGGACTCATTTCATGTGTTTTTATATGAATGACACATTCATGGAATATTGGGTTCATTCTATCTAATTACCTAATAAAAGTTATTAACGAAAAATCAAATATGACAACATAAGTTGACTCCGCGTGATATGAGTTGTGTTGTTTGTCACCATTCGGCCCACCTTGTATATTATCTATATCTTATTGATTCAATATCAATATTGAGAGCATGACATTGCGTATAATACAGATATCGATCAGTCATAGACATAACAACAATTATAGCATATCAAATGCATGTCAAATGGGTTTTCTTTTTGATTTCTTCAATTGAAAAATCTTCATTATACGTACGTATTTAATATGACGTAGACGTAGGTATTTACATACCTACTTACATTGACTGAAATTTCTCATTTCTTTTTGGTTTACTACCATTGGAATTGTCTGGAAAAAAAAAAAATGCCCACCCTCAAAATTTTATATTTTACGTACATTTTGGTTTATTTTTCAATAATGAACCTTTGGAATCGTCACGAAAAAAAATAAATAAATAAAAAAAAAATATAAAATAAAAAAAANATACGATATTTTTTTTGCAAGAGAACAGCAGATATTTTAAGCAACTCGCAAATTAAAGGGATATATTTTTTCAAGTTTTTTCCCTTTTTGGGGGAAGAAGAATACTTTGGTAGGTATAAAATTAAATTACAAACAAAATATTTTTATGCTTTATTTTCTGTAATTTTGGGGGGGGCTTTGCCCTTTTGCCCTTAAGGAGCAGCCGCCCCTGCAAATGATCATTTTTTTTTTTATTTTTCTTTGCTTGGTCATTAGAGACGGGGGTTATACTTCCTTTCGCTGGAAACTTACAAACCAGCTATCCACATTGACCTCACCCAGCCTGGGTTGGACCGGCAATAGCCAACATTACGCGGCGGCGAACCTACGTGGTCACCCACTTGCTAAAATCTCATCAAACGTTGCTTAATTTCAGATATCTAATGGGAACTGTTGTATTCAACGAGTCATAGACGTTGGCTAGTTATCATTTGTAAACATTAGAAATTGTTTTAAAATTGTACCCTCATGTTGGAAAGTGATTTTAATCAATTATTGTCTTGCCTAATCAAAAATAACAATCAAAACAGAATATTTCCTGAATTCAATAATAAACACAGTACCTTTGTGATATTAATTTAAATTTAAATCTTTGAATAACATGTAAGATATAAGTGTTAAAAAATAATAACTTTTAAGTAAATTAAATTTAAATAAAACACTTACCAAAAACACTATTTATTTTATTTTATGAAGAAATTAGTTTCGAATCATTCGATTCATCATCAGTCTAGTCGTGTCTAAGGATGGAAGTTGACTCTTCCATCCTTAGACTCGACTAGACTGATGATGAATCGAATGATTCGAAACTAGTTTCTTCATAAAGTAAAATAAATAGTGTTTTTGGTGTTTTGTTTAAATTTAATTTATTTAATAGTTATTATTAATTTAAAATATATTTTGAATCATTGTACGACTTTCGTTACAAACTAATATCAATGAATCAATAAAATCATTTTCTCATTTTTCTCTGCAAAATTCAAAGGAAATTGTGTTCCAAATTTAAAGTTTTTAGATTAATCCATGATCGAGTTACTCGCTATTTGATGAGTCAGTATGGATTAGTTAAGAGTCATGTTGCACCCAGTATGTTCCAATTATCAGTTTACTTCTTGATAATAACATACACCAGCTACTCGCATATTGATCATGATGAGTCAGTATGGATTAGTCAAGAGTCATGTTGCACCCAGTATGTTCCAATTATCAGTTTACTTCTTGATAATAACATACACCAGCTACTCGCATGTTGATTATGATGAGTCAGTATGGATTAGTCATGTTGCACCCAGTATGTTCCAATTATCAGTTTACTTCTTGATAATAACATACACCATGTTGGTATATATCCACAAGAAGACCTTCTTAGCCCTTGGCTTCAATGACAATTGGAAATAATAATAATAAAAAAAAAAATTGGTATAGAAGACATATTAGATACGAAGTCTATACCAAATAATAATATGTTTGTAAAAAACCATATACTAGATACACCATAGATATATCCTAGTCAGAGGAATTTGATTTGAATTTCTGTCTAATAAGAAGTATGGTAAAAAATGTAGAAGTTAGAATACAGTGTGGACCAGCGATACTAAACCTTGTTTTTCGCCGGGCCATATTTAAGTTTCCCAAACTTCCCGCGGGCCGCAGTACGCAAAATACATACAATAAGAAATATGAAAAGATAGGATACAACACGATATAAGTAAGCAACTTGCACGGCACGAGAAGAGTGACAGACTGAAAAAAATCGCCTGAGCCGGCTCCAGAAGTCCAGACGATCGCAACGCAAACACTTTTCACATTTCATGCATGTTCCTGTTCAAAACACGTCCACACATGTTACGCTGGAATCGATGGTCGCGAGATATATTTGCACTCCTTAGACATGAACAAGAGATATTTAATATTTGAATAGTTAAATAGGTAGGACCGACGAGATGTTATTTTTGTTGTGTGATCAAAAAGAGTTACATTTTATTTTTATTATTTTTTACCCGAGCAATGAAAATTGCAAAATTGGGTACAAAACCGCAGTCCTCACAGTAGCTAGCCTTAACAAGCGCCGGGCCGCTCGAAAAAGCTTGGCGGGCCGCAGGTTGAGTATCGCTGTGTGGACTGCGGAATCAGAAGACATATTTAGAATTACTCATACGAGAGTAGATCATTTGAAATCGAATTCAAACAGTGTGGCTCAAATTTAGAGAAATGACTGGTGTATTATGTGACAGAAAAATGCCCATAAAACTGAAAGGCAAAATCTACAAGACCTGTATAAGACCGGCACTACTGCTGGACCACATATAGAACATACTGAGACCAATTAAATAAACCAGAAATGAGAATGCTAAGATGGATGACTGCAGAGACAATTGAAGATAAAATCAGAAGTAATTACATCGGAGGAAGTGTAGGAATAACACCAATTGTACTGAAAATTGAGGAAAGACAACTGAGATGGTACGGCCATATAAAGAGGAAACCCCCCCGAACATATGGTATGGCATTAATTCTAGAACAAGCACCAAGAAAGAGAGGAAGACATGGCATTAATTCTAGAACAAGCACCAAGAAAGAGAGGAAGACAAAAGAGTAAATGCATGAGTCAACACTCAAAAAGACCGGAGAAAAGCGGACTAACAGAAGAAGATACCCAAAATAGAAGAAAATACAATCTGCGAATAAGAAGAGCCGACCCGAGCACTGCAAACAGATTTGGATCAAGGCTAGGGAGAAGAATACGGGGACAGATCAATGAGATCTACACTGAACGGGCAATGTGCGATGATCTATTCAAAACACATCTGGTATTAAATATCATAAAAACTTATTACTATTACGAGGTATGACTGAGAATCCTGGCGGGGGCAAAAAATTGACAATGTGGTTTGGATGTTTTCGGGGCCCTCACAGCATCGTGAGGACAATGAGAAACTATGGAAATGAATGCGCTTAGCTATCCGGTGCCAGTATTGTAGGTAAAATAGAAAAATTCAAAGTAATTGGATAATGATTAATATTGGGAAAATCCTACAATGCTGCAGTGAGCACTAAATTTGTGACAGAATAGCACAAAGAAATAGACTTTCTTTTTTTGACTGAAACCTTTGCATATCTAAATGCTATCATGATCAGTGTTTGATTCTAGAGAGTATAGAGTACCTCCTAGTTTCAATCTTTGATTCATGATTCTTCTCCGTCCAGCTTCACGTAATAGCAATGCTATATTTGGTCCAGAGCTATTTTTCCTCCGGCTTATTCAATCCAGAATTGCATTCCCCTTATAAAAGGGATTACGTTTCGGACTTCCAAGTTGAGGTTTTTATTCTCTATTCTCCAGCGCCTCACATTCAAAGTGTATGTGGGTTGCTGTTTCCTCTTCCAAAGTTGACATTTAACTTCTTCATCCAGATAAGAGTCCCAGTTTATGCAAATGTTTTCCCGAAAGTTCCATGTCCTATGAGTATATGTAGCTCAAGCGATTGTGGTTCAGGGTCAGATTCTCCTGAGTAAAATTTTTAGAGTACCTCCTAGTTTCAATGTAGAGTATTTTATTGTGCTAGAGATTTTCCCAAAATCTGTTTCCCCAACTTGCACTCTGATCCCTCACCAAACACCTCCTAGTTTCAATCTAGTGTTTTAGAGTATACCCCCTAGTTTCAATCTAGTGATTTAGAGTACCCGCTAGTTTCAATCTAGTGTTTTAGAATACCTCCTAGTTTCAATCTAGTGTGTTTTATTGTGCTAGAGATTGTCCCAAAAATCTGTTTCCCTCAACTTGCACTCTAATCCCTAACCAAACACTTCCTAGATTTAATCCAAAGTGTTTTATTGTGCTAGAGATTGTCCCAAAAGCTGTTTCCCTCAACTTGCACTCCGAGCCTTATGCTAGCCCTCATCAAACATTTTGGCAGCCGCATCACAGGATCCAGGCCTATAAATCTTGTTTTACCTTCGTAGGTCTACTGTTTGGTTTCCTTTAAAACCACTAGGTCCTGATATCCATTCTAGATAATTTCAGTGTGCCTAAAATCTGTTTGGATGCTTTTAATTTATCATTTTCAATAACATACCTTTGCAATTGCTGAATATTTCCTTCTATTCATGTATATTCTTGAGCTAAATTCCTGTTTAGGGCTATATAATTTCCTGCACCCAAGCCTCAAATGGAAAGTAGCCTCTTCTTCTATTTGTGTACCTCTTTAGAAGTATCGATTGACCACCCTGTAAATAATAACAATCAAATATTAGATAGATGACATCTAACCCTGACATTACATGCTATTGTAATATTTCCTTCCAAACCGACAACATGTACAAGATCCTATGTAATTTTCTTTTTAGAAAAGACTTCTGTTGTGAGATAGAAGATCATATCAAACCAATCATTGAATTGACAAAGACAAAGAAGGATACTGGGTGGATATTATAGATTACGCAGTCTTCCGTTGTGAGATAGAAGATCATATCAAACCAATCATTGAATTGACAAAGAAGGATACTGAGTGGACATTATAGAGTACACAGTCTTCTGTTGTGAGATAGAAGATCTTATTTATTAATTTTTATCCAGCCATTCTGCAAACATAAGTGATAGTAAAATTTGGCGTCTCCACTAAAAATAATTTTATTTATTTATTTTTATACAACCACTCTACAAACATAAGAGTCAGTAAAATTTGGCGTCTCCAATAAAAANTTGACAAAGACAAAGAAGGATACTGGGTGGACATTATAGATTACGCAGTCTTCTGTTGTGAGATAGAAGATCATATCAAACCAATCATTGAATTGACAAAGACAAAGAAGGATACTGGGTGGACATTATATATTACGCAGTCTGTTGGGGATATATGAAAAATTTACGATAGCTATTGTTTTAAGTTAAATCATTAGAGATTAAAATTTGGCGTCTTCACTAAAAATAATTTTATTTATTAATCTTTATCCAGTCACTCTGCAAACATTAGAGATTTTAAAATTTGGCGTCTCCAGTAAAAACGATTTTATTTATTAATTTTTATCCAGTCACTCTGCAAATATTAGAGATAATAAAATTTAACGTGTCCACTAAAAATGGTTTTATTTATTAATTTTTATCCAGCCATTCTGCAAACATAAGCGATAGTAAAATTTGGCGCTCCACTAAAAATAATTTTATTTATTTATTTTTATACAACCACTCTACAAACATAAGAGTCAGTAAAATTTGGCGTCTCCAATAAAAATGGTTTTATTTATTAATAGCTATCATATTAATAAATAATTTATTATTCCAGCCACTCTGCAAATATTAGAGATAGTAAAATTTGGCGTCTCCACTAAAAATGATTTTATTTATTAATTTTTATCCAGTCACTCTGCAAAATAGTAAAATTTGGCGCTTCCACCAAAAATTATTTTATTTATCAATTTTTATTCGGCCATGATATTAAGTAATTGCACTGTGTCCTAAGTAGGTAATTCGGATATCCTTTAAATGTTCACGAAAAGACCTAATCGAAGTTATTGATTTAAATAGGACTTTATTTTTAAAAGTATCGATATTTAAAAATTAAATAACTCAGCATTAAAAGAACTTTGATGTTCTAAAATGATCTAAAAAACAATTATGATTTAACGATATTAAGAAGCTTTAATAACGAAATCCAAATGCACGACTTACGAAATTGGGAACACTCCTACCAATATTTATTAAGGACTAGAAATCCTGAAGGCTTAAATATTAGATAAAAGAAAATTAACACAACGCTAAAAAGTACCTAGCCTATACAAGACCTGAAATTCGGATACCTAAATTTGACCAAACCTCCATCTTCAATTTTCATTCAATTCATATCTCTAAAATGAAAAAGTCAATAGACGAAAATTAAAATAAAATATTTTAAAAAAAAATTAAATTATTAAAAATATTTAAATAAAATATTTAAAATTAAACAAAAAAACTTGAAAGAACATTGGTTTGTCACACATGAATGTCTACACCCAAACATCAATCGAGCATTCGAAGAGATTTTTTTTTCTTCTTTCTTCAGTTCAACTTGTTTGTAGAAAACGGTTTTCATATCAATTGGACCAGGTCCAATTGATATGAAAACCGTTTTCTACAAACTATCAATTAATTTTAAAACTCTATTTCCAAATTAATGAGGAAAAATGTTAGCCTCAGTTAAGGATTAACACCACACGGTCATGTTTACCAGGCCATAAGACCTTGAAAGGTTGTTCGGGATCACAATCCACCATGTCATATTTGTGTCTCCTTCAGTATAACCTAGAACTTTGGTTAAAATAAACACCTATGTCATACCTTCAATAAGTTCGTAAATATTTTGATGGGTACCATAACATGATAACATCCTGTATATATGATTACGAATTAGGATACCAATTTTGTGATCTGTACAGGTGATTCTTGTAAGACATAATTCCGACATTCATTTCCTTGGCGTACGTGACATTGGTAAATTGAATTTGGTGTATAGCAGTTGTTGTCAATCCAATCAATGACTATGTTTAGGGTTCTAAATACAAAAGTTGACAACTGAATTCTGTTTCTTACTAAGCCTAATATGTTAGTCCATATGTCTCTCTACAAGGTGTTCTACGTGGGGTAGATGTTTGCAAATTATTGGTGGAACGATTTGTTCGTTCCACTAAAAATCTCGAGTGACTTTCCCAATTTATAAAACTTGGACAATTTTCTAATATGTTAGTCCGTATGTCTCTCTACAAGGTGTTCTATGTGGGGTAGATGTTTGCAAATTATTGGTGGAACGATTTGTTCGTTCCACTAAAAATCTCGAATGACTTTCCCACTTTATGAAGCTTGGACAATTTTCTAATATGTTAGTCCGTATGTCTCTCTACAAGGTGTTCTATGTGGGGTAGATGTTTGCAAAGTATTGGTGGAACGATTTGTTCGTTCCACTAAAAATCTCGAATGACTTTCCCACTTTATGAAGCATGGACAATTTTCTAATTAGTTTAAAAACACTTTTGGGCAACTCGGGTACTCAAGATAGCTATTACAACTGAGTTTATTACATCATAGCATTACAAGGTATTTTCAACAATCTCTTCAATATCACTAAGCCTAAGCTACACTTAACAATTACCTTATAATGTTACCATTTGTCGCATAGCTACTTATTTGTCCTCAGGAGGCAGATTTACCCCCACAATCTCTTCAATATCACTAAGCCTAAGCTACACTTAACAATTTCCTCATAATGTTACCTTTTGTCGCATAGCTACTTATTTGTCCTCAGGAGGCAGATTTACCCCCACAATCTCTTAAATATCACTAAGCCTAAGCTACACTTAACAATTTTCTTATAATGTTACCATTTGTCGCATAGCTACTATTTGTCCTCAGGAGGCAGATTTACCCCAAAATCGCTTCAATATCACTAAGCCTAAGCTACACTTTACAATTTCCTTATAATGTTACCATTTGTCGCATAGCTACTTAATTGTCCTCAGGAGGCAGAGTTACCCCCACAATCTCTCCAATATCACTAAGCCTAAGCTACACTTAACTATTATCTTATAATGTTACCATTTGTCGTATAGCTACTTATTTCTCCTCAGGAGGCAGATTTACTCCCACAATCTCTTAAATATCACTAAGCCACACTTACCTTATAATGTTACCATTTGTCGCATAGCTACCTAATTGTCCTCAGGAGGCAGAATTACCCCCACAATCTCTCCAATATCACTAAGACTAAGATACATTTAACAATCACTTTATAATGCTATCAATGGTGTCTATTACCACAGCAACTCAATTGTCCTCAGTATAGGATGAGATTTTCAAATTTTCGATCCGAAATTCAATAATAAAATAGACCAAGAAAGTCTCCTGACAGCAATGAAGAAAAGCTGACAGATTCTAATATTTATTTAAAAAGTACATCTGCTATAATTCCAATCAGAACCATTTATTTATTTAGAAAGTATCCTGCATCTCCCATCAGGTATTTGAAATTATCACTGTTCTATGTCCTACTAATTTCCACTGATTCTGTTACGCCCTGTATACATCTGCTATAATTCCAATCAGAACCATTTATTTATTTAGAAAGTATCCTGCATCTCCCATCAGGTATTTGAAATTATCATTGTTCTGGGTCCTACTAATTTCCACTGATTCTGTTACGCCCTGTATACATCTGCTACAATTCCAATCAGAACTATTTATTTATTTAGAAAGTATCCTACATCTCTCATCAGGTATTTGAAATTATCATTGTTCTGGGTCCTACTAATTTCCACTGATTCTGTTACGCCCTGTATACATCTGCTACAATTCCAATCAGAACTATTTATTTATTTAGAAAGTATCCTACATCTCTCATCAGGTATTTGAAATTATCATTGTTCTGGGTCCTACTAATTTCCACTGATTCTGTTACGCCCCGTATACATCTGCTACAATTCCAATCAGAACTATTTATTTATTTAGAAAGTATCCTACATCTCTCATCAGGTATTTGAAATTATCATTGTTCTGGGTCCTACTAATTTCCACTGATTCTGTTACGCCCTGTATACATCTGCTACAATATGCAATCAGAGCTATGAACAATAATATCAACTGCCACTTGATTGCTTATTTATCATATATATTCTAATTGTGTATAATCTATACAATGACCTTAACCCATACGTGTCCTAGATGGACAAATTAGAATACTATTTAGAAGGATATTCGAAATGGGATTTATTTTTATAAAGTAGTAAGATTGAATGTCTCCGTGGTAGATTGAATGTGTCCACGATAGATTGAAAGTCTCCGTGGTAGATTGAATGTGTCCGTGATAGATTGAATTTCTCCGTGGTAGATTGAATGTCTCCGTGGTAGATTGAATGTGTCCGTGATAGATTGAAAGTCTCCGTGGTAGATTGAATGTGTCCGTGATTGATTGAATGTGTCCGTGATAGATTGAATGTCTCCGTGGTAGATTGAATGTGTTCGTTATAGATTGGATGTCTCCGTAGTATATTGAATGTCTCCATGGTAGATTGAATGCCTCCGTGGTACATTGGATGTCTCCGTGGTAGATTGAATGTGTCCTTGATAGATTGAATGTCTCCGTGGTAGATTGAATGTGTCCGTTATAGATTGGATGTCTCCGTGGTATATTGAATGTCTCCATGGTAGATTGAATGCCTCCGTGGTAGATTGAATGTGTCCCTGATAGATTGAATGTCTCCGTGGTAGATTGAATGTGTCCGTGATAATATATTAATTTATAAATATATATATTTTACCGGTTTTTCTTATAGCAAATGTCTGGTAATGCACTTAATTTGAGTTGTAATAATTCAAAGTTGTGTGCAATTTTCTGGACTTCTAAACACACAGAAGAAAATATGAAGGTATCAAAATATGACACCACTGTAAATAGGTACTTATGTCACAACTCACAAGTCACCATGTGTGTTTTTCTTGTGTTACCACCATATGTTGTCACATTAGACCAATTACTGGTATCTGCCTATGAAGATTAACGTATGTGGAAAATCCAAATCAGATTCTCGAGAGTATACAAGAACATTAGATTTGTAAGGTTTTACCAAAGCCGTATCCAAGGGGGGATACGGCTACGCTATCGGCTAATTACGCTATCGGCTACTCCCACGATTCACTCTTAATTCTTAATTAGTTGAGTTTTCATTGCTTGAACGCCAGGATGCCCTTCATTTCTTAATATTTCTGGACGTGAGTACACTGAAATGAAAACAGGCGTATACCAGAGCACGACTTATCCACGTAAAACTCCGGCGAAGGCTCTAGCGTAGATTTACGGGGAGCAGAGACCGTGGAAACAGTGCACGGGGGAGTCTGTCGTAGAATCATCAGCGATGATGTATATCCATGGAGGAGTCTTACGATGGAGTTCCTGGCCCTCATTTGGAAAAATATCAAATTAGCCACAGGCCTGATCACTGGACACTGTGGTCTACGAAAACACCTACACACTATGGGGAACCAGATCATATGTAGATTCTCTGGGGAAGATGAGGAGATGACGTCTTTAGCTGCAACTCCCTACTTACATGGAGACTGAGCATAGGACAGCTACAACCCAGACTCGATATCCACGAGAAAAACCTAGCAAAAGGCTGATCAAGCTCGCGCGGATCTTGGCTAGGGAATCAGGCTACTCTCCAAGCACAAAAAGGCCACCAGAGGCTTAGGTGCAGGGGCTCACATAGCCCCAAAGAGGAGTTTAGCTCACGAATGTATACGTATATATTATGTACTCAATGTACGCTCAGTTTGACGCCGGTGTACATTATATAGATATAATGCGAACACTCGTGACCTGTTTCCACGCTTTTCGCTCGACGTAAATCTACGCCAGAGGTAGAACCTATAGCGTATATTGTTGTTGTTGCTGTTAATGAGAACGGTGCTTATAGTAATCTAAAGCAGGACTACAATCTCCCGAGAATGCAAATCTTCGGGAGACTATGTGTACATTATATAGATATAATGCGAACACTCGTGACCTGTTTCCACGCTTTTCGCTCACCGTAAATCTACGCCAGAGGTAGAACCTATAGCGTATATTGTTGTTGTTGCTGTTAATCTAAAGCAGGACTACAATCTCCCGAGGATGCAAATCTTCGGGAGACTGTAGTCAAAGTTTCAGTGTAGGCATTTTTTAAATGCACTCTGAAATATGATTCCAAACAAATGGAATTTGTGACTGGAATATTCTAGTGCAATATGTCCAATCTGCAAAACTCAAAATTATATGATTGACAAAAGCCAGGGGTTTTAGAGAATAAGTCTTGTAGCTAATCCGGTTCTGGATATAACTAGAAGTCTGATCAGTGATCAACTACTGATTAAAATAATCAATCTGATTGATCTTACCTATATTCTAATTATTTAATAAACTTGGATTGATTTGCTAAAGTTATTAGGTTCGAGGTTATAAAAGTTGGGAATTTATTCTTGCTTCAGGAGTTATTTAGTATGATTAGTCCTGTAGCGAATAAGTCGCAGAAGATTATTTTCACTCCAATCTGTCAATGTGTATTGTTTTTTTTTTTTTTTTCAATTTATTCTTAAATTATAGCTTAGGCCATATTTTACTCCTTGTCTATCAGTGACGGCCCGTGAGCTTAAAGATTAGTAAGCTGATTTAGAAGTACATAAATTATATAGGATATTCCGTGCAAATTTCGAAAAAGCGAAATAGTTAAACATGTTATATTGGAATACCATGTTATGATGTAAAACCAAATGGAAGCCAGCGTCTATGTCACGTTGAATACACCAGTTCCCGTTAGATCACTGAAGTTAAGCAACGTCCAGCGAGATTGTTCCATGTGGGATTCCACGTGGGTTCGCGCCTTCGTGATGCTGGCTTTTTTTCTGGCCCAACCCAGGCTGGGTGAGGTCAATGTGGGGAGCTGGTTTGCAAGTTTCCAGCGAATATAGTGTAAAAACACCGTCTTGAATGACCAATAGATGTTAAAGAGACATTAAGCCAAATTAAAAAACCAAAAAAAAAAAAAATGTAAAACATCTTTGTTGCTGCCCTCAACCAGCTCCGACCATGTTGCCAGGAGAGAACGAAATTAGTTAGCTCTATTATAATTATTAGTCATGTGAAGATTCAGTAATTTTATACCTTCATTGGACATTGTTAATTAGAATGCCAATAGATATATTAGCAGGATTATTTGTCAGCCTCTTCAGAGCGCTGCATGTCTGCAATACGAGATGGCAGCCAATCGATTTCTCGTGGAAAGTGTGGGTGATGTTTTCGTTAATATCAAGAAAATAATAGGAACATTAAAAACGATCACAAAATTACAAGATTTATAATAAAAAATAATAAATAAATGCTGTTTTTTTTGTGTTATTATGTCATAACTTTGGTGCTCTCTGCAGCATTGTAAGATTTTCCCAAATATTATTCAATTATTTTGAATTTTTCAAATTTACCCACAATGCTGGCACCGGGTAGCTATGCACGTTTATCTCCTTCCATAGTCCATAGCTACCCATGGTCCTCACGAGGCTGTGTGGGCCCCGAAAACATCCTAAACATAGTGAAAAATTATGGCCCTGCCAGAATTCGAACCCGGGTCTCCCCAGTGCAAGATTAGTGCAGTGACCACTGAGTCATGGGAGCTAGATTTTTAATAAATTATGATTCTGATAATACAAGGGAAAATAATCCAAATATTTGATTAGTTTAATTTTGACAGGTCATTTTTGTTTATGTTCCGAGTACATTTTTACAATTTGTTCGGCTTCCCTATGACAACGCGCCTGTCCACACCGTCGTCATTTCAAAGGCTGCTGTACATGAGTTGGCCTTCTCTGAGTTAGTTCAACCCCCTAAAGACTAGACCTGGCCCCAGCGATCATTCGGACTATTATCNTCAGTCTACAAACTCACTTCAAGCTCTGATGATGTGCTCAGGAGAGTACGAAACTAGTCAGCTCTAATTAACATCTTAATAATTTTATAGTCAAGTGAAGATATAGTATTTTCTTTACCTCATTATGGATTTACTTGACATAGTATCCCAATTCAACAAAATTAAATGTTTTAATATTAAAAAAACAACAATAACAACAGCAACAACAACATCAACCACAACAACTGCAGCATAAACAACAACAATAACAGCAGCAACAACAATCATCAAGAGCAACAACATCAACAACAAAAGCAACAACAACAGCGGCAACAACAAAAACAACATCACCTTCCATGATAATCATTTTCAAGTGTCAGTCCTAGTTTGGCTGTCAACGCTTTGGACCCCCCCTCCCCCTCATCCCCGGAAAAAAATCTTAGGTACGGCCATTTAGACCACGAACCTTTTGGAACCGCGTTCGTACTTCCAATCTTTTAGGACAATCCGACACTGTTCCTTTTTAATTCATTTCAGAAGTTGATTTCATACAAGTTTATAATGACACCTATTTCTTTGTTGTTGCTATCTATGAAACAAATGATTTTTGTTAGAATTATTTATTAAATTTTTGACGCCGTTTCTGTCTTGTGGTTTTTGGGGATTTTTATTTCAACTTGAGACCACATTTTTAATCTAAAAGAAAAAGT
>CM022881.1:27167968-27191632 GCA_012654025.1 Pachypsylla venusta | reverse complement strand
AGTAATTTGGTGTAGTGTTGTCTTATAATACCTACATCCCCTCTTACTTAGTATCATTATCCTAGTAATTTGGTGTAGTGTTCTCTTATAATACCTACATCCCCTCTTACTTTTGCAATAACAGTTCGAATTCATTTTTCCGAAGCACTTTGTTTTTTATTGATTTTAAAATCTTTTTGATCTACAATGTAAATTCACTCTAGGCGGGGCTTTAACCCTCCATTCACTGGAAACTTGCAAACCAGGTACCCACAATCCACGTTGTACTCCCCCAGCCTCGGTTGGGCCGGAAAATAGCCAGCATCACGAGAACGTGAACAAACGTGGACACCCACATGGAACAACCTCGCTGTATGTTGCTCAACTTCAGTGATCAAACGGGAACTGGTGTATTCAACGTGCCATAGACAATGGCTAAATTCAGTTTTTTTTATTTTATTTTTTAATTTGGCTTAACGTCTCTTTAACATCTATTGATCATTCAAGACGGGGGTTTTATCCTCCATTCGCTGGAAACTTGCAAACCAGACACCCACATTGACCTCACACAGCCTGGGTTGGGACGGAAAATAGCCAGCATCACGAGGACGCGAACCGACGTGGACACCCACATGGAACAACCTCGCTGGACGTTGCTTAACTTCACTGATCGAACAGGAACCGATGTATTCAACATACCATAGACGCTGGCTGTATTATATCAGTTTATAATAAGTTGTTTCTTTAAGTCAAAACGCACTTTTTTTTTGGTACCTAACCCAATACTACTCCCAACACGTCCTACTCAACAAACTTGGTGTTCAATTCTATTAAATTATAGATAAAAACCTATTCGCAGACCTTCAGAATGTACATACAAAATTTCATTCAAATCAGTTAAGCCGTTTTGGAAGAGTGTATAATTGTATATGGTAACAAACACTGTGGCACGAGAATTTTATATTATTTAGATTTTCAACTGTTAGGTTAAAAATTCATAAGATTATCAAATCGTAGGAGCTTTAAAGACAAAAGACCATTAACCAAAGTAATAATATTCAAAATGGCGGATTTCACTCTCTGTCTTTATCTATCTGTTGCTGATGGTGTAATGGTCGTTTGGAAAAATGTCGTGAGTGACAAATGACACGTCCTCAAGGTATAAGACATTAGAATCATTTTACAAGATATGTACTTATATAGGGTTTGAAAAATCTGGTAGCATTGTAAATCTGTTCAGTGTATCGTACGGAGTAGATCATTAGAAACATTTTACAAGATATGTACTTATATAGGGTTTGAAAAATCTGGTAGCATTGTAAATCTGTTCAGTGTATCGTACGGAGTAGATCATTAGAAACATTTTACAAGATATGTACTTATATAGGGTTTGAAAAATCTGGTAGCATTGTAAATCTCTGCAGTGTATCGTACGGAGTAGATGTGGGTACACAGGGGCAAATGAATGAAAAGTTTTTCATCCCCGATTTGTAGAATTAAAACGGTATTGATCTCAAAACTCAAAAATCTCAAAGAAGCCATCTGAAAATCAAAATTGGACGAAATTTTGGTTTATTATTTTCAATAATGAAACTTTGGAATCGTCACGAGGAAGAAAAATACACCCCAACCCCTCAAATTTTGATATTTTACGTTTCAAGATATTATGTAGGATCCAAAAATCGAATCCAAAAATAGCCCACATGCTGTGAGTGTACCCGCAAAAAAGGCAATACCACGTGGTGTGTCCAAGCGATTTTATAAAAGTTTTTATTGAATTTTTGTACTTATTTTGGTTTATTATTTTCAATAATGACCTCTGGAATCGTCAGAAGAAAAAAAAATTGATATTTTACATTTCAAGGTACAAAGAATTATAAATTCTAAAATCGAATAAAAAAAAATCCGTTTGTCTGCCGCGCCGTGATGGGCATTTTTCCCACTTAGCGTTGACCAATTTGCATAAAATTTGGTGTATAGGTCCCGTCTGGGCTCTAATTGTGCCCCAAAACTAATTGCTTTGAGTGCTCTAATTGTTTTCCAATCAAATATACCACAGCCGTATTTAATGCTTTTTAGCTGTTTTCATTAATGCTCTGTAAAAAGAGAATGGTAAGAGCCAGAAACTTGAAATTTGGTATGTATGTCTAATTTAGAGTCTAATATATATTTTTTTTTGGGGGGGGGTGTATTTTTTAGCCAATAAAATAATAAACCCGTGTGTCTCAATGGCAGAGTTTTTATGACCATACTTTTGGTGCATGCTCTGGTGCGACCGTCCCACAGAAAATTCAAAGAAATTTACCTTTATGGTATCATCGAAGGACTATTTTGACAGTCCCTCATTATGGCAAATTCACAGATTATTGTAAGGTGGAAGGATACGCGGGTTTCAAGCATTTCCATTCAACAGAGTGATCTCATTGTTCACAACAAATCTATTTAATTTGATTAATAATATTTAGATCAATGTTTTTTTTTTTAATTTGGCTTAACGTCTCTTTAACATCTATTGGTCATTCAAGACGGGGGTTTCACCCTCCATTCGCTGAAAACTTGCAAACCAGCTACTCTCAATCCACATTGAACTGCCCCAGTCTGGTTTGGGCCGGAAAATAGCCAGCATCACGAGGACGTGAACAAACGTGGACACCCACATAAAACAACCTCGCTGGATGTTGCTTAACTTCAGTGATTTAACGGGAACTGGTTGTATTCAACGTGCCATAGAAGCTGGCAGCAAAGGGTTACGTTACATGAAACGCGTTTCTAAAATTGTTCTTAAAAACAATCAAAAAGTTTTTATTGAGAAAACCCGAAAATCCCACAGAAACACAAGCGAAATCACAAATTCTAATACGCTCACTGTAGTGCCACTTAGAAGCCGGGCGTATAACAATTTTTCTACATTGCCTTGTCTTGTTTCACCCGTCCACAAAAGCGAATATTGTATACTACAATAGTATATTAACTTTTAAATAAATTAAAATTATGAAGAAACTAGTTTCGAATCATTCGATTCATCATCAGTCTAGTCGAGTTGAAAGATGAAAGTTGACTCAATTTATTAAAAAGTTATTATTCAACTTCGACTCGACTAGACTGATGATGAATCGAATGATTTGAAACTAGTTTCTTTATAAATAATTAAAAATCGTGTTTTTAGTAAATGTTTTGTTTTAATTGATTTAAAAGTTATTATTTTTTAACACTTATAATTAACATACAATAGGATAGACCAACAACACGATTTGTGATTACATGAACCACTTTCGGGATTTTCCTCAGGATGGGATATAGGGGAGGGCACGGGGAGCACGTGCGCCCCACTTTTTTTTAAGCGTCACATAAAAAATTTAAAAAAAATTAAATGAATGGTGATCCGCTGTGTCTTTATCCCATTCAGAGGTGGGGGGCACGGGCCACTAAATAATTCCCAATCCTGACACTAAATAGAAATACGTAAATAAAAAATTGTCAAAATTTCTGTCATCCGTCATGGCACTTTTTTTTCATCATGCCTATAAAATCGCTTATCACCCTTATGAAAGGTATTTTTGGTAAGCTCTACAGCTTTTAACAAATTAGGTATCGTACCTCGATAAACATTGCATTAAAAAGTACTGCCCAGGACTCGAACCCCCGGTCTCTAGTTTACGAGTCCCTCCCCCCTCCAAATTTTCTATTACGTATATTGTGCGATTGTGCCCTCCCAAAACAAGAGGGCTATATCCGCGCATGTAGACATCATAAATTACTATTGATCGTATGATGTTTAATAATATTTTTTTCATTTATTCTTTTGTTTGACTCTGTTTCCAAACTATACAAGAGCTACTAATTGCTCCGACCTCGGTCTTTGGTTTTGAAAGTATTCAGAAGTAGAGAAGTACTTAAACTTGAAATCTTTTTTTTCTTTTCCTCCATCTAATTGAAAGTCAATATGTTCTTTTTATATATAGATTAACAACTCCCGATACACCTAATCGATATGTCAAAAAGTCATTTAGGTTATTTCTCTGTGTGGGATGAACAGCAGTCAAGTCATTTAGGATGTGGTGATGTGGAATCTGTAACATCTGTACTACTGTGGTTTGATGGGTTTTTTTTATATCAATTTTTTTTTTTTTTTTTTTTTTTGCTTAACGTCTCTTTAACATCTATAGACCTCAAAAAGGGAAGTGTGGGACAATTATGAATGGAAGAGGCTGCCTGAGTTATGTATAGACCAGATGAAACAATAGAATTAAATGAGTTGGTATGAATTTGATGAAAGAATGAACTAAATGAGTCGATATGAATTTGATGAAAGAATAAATTAAATGAGTCGGTATGAATTTGATGAAAGAATAGAATTAAATGAGTTGGTATGAATTTGATGAAAGAATAAATTAAAAGAGTCAGTATGAATTTGATGAAAGAATAGAATTAAATGAGTTGGTATGAATTTGATGAAAAAATAAATTAAATGAGTCGGTATGAATTAGATGGAAAAATAAATTCAATGAGTCGGTAATTCGGTATGAATGTTTATTCGGAATTTTTTTAAATATGCAAAGATATTGTTTTTTTGTTTTTGTTTATTTAACAGGTTAGGTAACATGAAAAAAACTACGATTTAATTTATTTTAGTTCACTACAATTTAATTTATTTTAGTTTTTTTCCGAATGGTGCAAAAGATTTTAGGTAGCGACTTTATGAGAAGAACAAGTTTAATCGAGGCATGGCCGATCAAACCTCTCGGGGGAAGTTCATCTTAACGCTTATATTGATAAAATAAACAAACTTGCACTGGACTTTTTTCATATTGGTACAACTATGTCTGCTTCAGTTCAATATATTCAAATAGGTAGTTCAATAAATACTGAAGGAAAAGATTTTTTTCAAAATAAAGTGAATTAATTAATCTCCCACCCCTAAAACGTTTGAAAAGACTTTTTAAATTATATTAAACCACATTTTAAGTTTGTAACTTGCTCAAAAAAAAAAAAAAAAAAAAAATTAATAGTATCTGTCTGGAACCAAAATAATAAACCAAAATGAGAGTCAGTCAGAGATCTTTTTCATGCAAAGATATATATTACCACCTGAGAAATACTAGAAATCATAACTCGGAACGAGTGGAAGCAATTAGTACATTTGTCACTTTGTCGCGTGCTCCTACAAACCATTGTTCGTTCTTCTGGTATAAGAGATTTGACAGGAAGTAGGTATTGTCACACTTGGTCAACTGTCAGATGAGACCCTAAATAATGGGAAGCCAAGTCATTAAATTAATTTGAACCACGCTAGTTTGTCATAATACATCAAGTAGTTTAATAGTTGGTTGCGGGTGTGCGTGTACAATGGTACATCACAATTATTATTGTACAGTGTTATTCACTGACAGCTTGGCGTATATTATTTTGGGAGTAGGTGCCTCTCCATTGATAAGTTCTACTAATAGAATAATGCACGATGGTGTGTTCTTCGATGGCGCACGATGTTGTTTTTCTTCGTTGACAGTGCAACCGATCGGAGCAAGAGCATATATTCCATATGATTCGAAGAAGCCGTATGACTCATGATAATTCTATCTACACTGATGAAACAAAAAGATGAAGAAAATACTCCATGATAATGCTATCTACATTGATGAAACAAGACAACGAAGAAAATACTCCATGATAATACTATCTACATTGATGAAACAAGAAGATGAAGAAAATACTCCATGATAATGCTATCTACATTGATGAAACAAGACAACGAAGAAAATACTCCATGATAATGCTATCTACAATGATGAAACAAGAAGATGAGGAAAATATGAAAATACTCCATGATAATGCTATCTACATTGATGAAAAAGACAATGAGGAAAATATGAAAATACTCCATGATAATGCTATCTCTACATTGATGAAACAAGAAAATGAAGAAAATACGAAAATACTCCATGATAATGCTATCTATATTGATGAAACAAGAAAATGAAGAAAATACAAAAATACTCCATGATAATGCTATCTACATTGATGAAACTAGAAAATAAAGAAAATTCGAAAATACTCCATGATAATGCTATCTACATTGATGAAAACAGAAGATGAAGGAAATACAAAAATACTCCATAATAATGATATCTACAATGATGAAACAAGAAGATGAGGAAAATATGAAAATACTCCATGATAATGCTATCTACATTGATGAAACAAGACAATGAGGAAAATATGAAAATACTCGATGATAATGCTATCTACATTGATGAAACAAGAAGATGAAGAAAATACGAAAATACTCCATGATAATGCTATCTACATTGATGANGGTTCAAGGGCAGCCGGTATAAGACTGTATTCCGAGTGGGAGCTATAGGAGCTCCAAGATGGCTCAGAAATTTCTCTTGATTTGTAATCGACATAAAGAGTTTAAATTCAGGAGTTAGAGACTCAAGAAAGTAACCAAATGATTCATGCATCATTGGGTTCAAGGGCAGCCGGTATAAGACTGTATTCCGAGTGGGAGCTATAGGAGCTCCAAGATGGCTCAGAAATTTCTCTTGATTTGTAATCGACATAAAGAGTTTAAATTCAGGAGTTAGAGACTCAAGAAAGTAACCAAATGATTCATGCATCATTGGGTTCAAGGGCAGCCGGTATAAGACTGTATTCCGAGTGGGAGCTATAGGAGCTCCAAGATGGCTCAGAAATTTCTCTTGATTTGTAATCGACATAAAGAGTTTAAATTCAGGAGTTAGAGACTCAAGAAAGTAACCAAATGATTCATGCATCATTGGGTTCAAGGGCAGCCGGTATAAGACTGTATTCCGAGTGGGAGCTATAGGAGCTCCAAGATGGCTCAGAAATTTCTCTTGATTTGTAATCGACATAAAGAGTTTAAATTCAGGAGTTAGAGACTCAAGAAAGTAACCAAATGATTCATGCATCATTGGGTTCAAGGGCAGCCGGTATAAGACTGTATTCCGAGTGGGAGCTATAGGAGCTCCAAGATGGCTCAGAAATTTCTCTTGATTTGTAATCGACATAAAGAGTTTAAATTCAGGAGTTAGAGACTCAAGAAAGTAACCAAATGATTCATGCATCATTGGGTTCAAGGGCAGCCGGTATAAGACTGTATTCCGAGTGGGAGCTATAGGAGCTCCAAGATGGCTCAGAAATTTCTCTTGATTTGTAATCGACATAAAGAGTTTAAATTCAGGAGTTAGAGACTCAAGAAAGTAACCAAATGATTCATGCATCATTGGGTTCAAGGGCAGCCGGTATAAGACTGTATTCCGAGTGGGAGCTATAGGAGCTCCAAGATGGCTCAGAAATTTCTCTTGATTTGTAATCGACATAAAGAGTTTAAATTCAGGAGTTAGAGACTCAAGAAAGTAACCAAATGATTCATGCATCATTGGGTTCAAGGGCAGCCGGTATAAGACTGTATTCCGAGTGGGAGCTATAGGAGCTCCAAGATGGCTCAGAAATTTCTCTTGATTTGTAATCGACATAAAGAGTTTAAATTCAGGAGTTAGAGACTCAAGAAAGTAACCAAATGATTCATGCATCATTGGGTTCAAGGGCAGCCGGTATAAGACTGTATTCCGAGTGGGAGCTATAGGAGCTCCAAGATGGCTCAGAAATTTCTCTTGATTTGTAATCGACATAAAGAGTTTAAATTCAGGAGTTAGAGACTCAAGAAAGTAACCAAATGATTCATGCATCATTGGGTTCAAGGGCAGCCGGTATAAGACTGTATTCCGAGTGGGAGCTATAGGAGCTCCAAGATGGCTCAGAAATTTCTCTTGATTTGTAATCGACATAAAGAGTTTAAATTCAGGAGTTAGAGACTCAAGAAAGTAACCAAATGATTCATGCATCATTGGGTTCAAGGGCAGCCGGTATAAGACTGTATTCCGAGTGGGAGCTATAGGAGCTCCAAGATGGCTCAGAAATTTCTCTTGATTTGTAATCGACATAAAGAGTTTAAATTCAGGAGTTAGAGACTCAAGAAAGTAACCAAATGATTCATGCATCATTGGGTTCAAGGGCAGCCGGTATAAGACTGTATTCCGAGTGGGAGCTATAGGAGCTCCAAGATGGCTCAGAAATTTCTCTTGATTTGTAATCGACATAAAGAGTTTAAATTCAGGAGTTAGAGACTCAAGAAAGTAACCAAATGATTCATGCATCATTGGGTTCAAGGGCAGCCGGTATAAGACTGTATTCCGAGTGGGAGCTATAGGAGCTCCAAGATGGCTCAGAAATTTCTCTTGATTTGTAATCGACATAAAGAGTTTAAATTCAGGAGTTAGAGACTCAAGAAAGTAACCAAATGATTCATGCATCATTGGGTTCAAGGGCAGCCGGTATAAGACTGTATTCCGAGTGGGAGCTATAGGAGCTCCAAGATGGCTCAGAAATTTCTCTTGATTTGTAATCGACATAAAGAGTTTAAATTCAGGAGTTAGAGACTCAAGAAAGTAACCAAATGATTCATGCATCATTGGGTTCAAGGGCAGCCGGTATAAGACTGTATTCCGAGTGGGAGCTATAGGAGCTCCAAGATGGCTCAGAAATTTCTCTTGATTTGTAATCGACATAAAGAGTTTAAATTCAGGAGTTAGAGACTCAAGAAAGTAACCAAATGATTCATGCATCATTGGGTTCAAGGGCAGCCGGTATAAGACTGTATTCCGAGTGGGAGCTATAGGAGCTCCAAGATGGCTCAGAAATTTCTCTTGATTTGTAATCGACATAAAGAGTTTAAATTCAGGAGTTAGAGACTCAAGAAAGTAACCAAATGATTCATGCATCATTGGGTTCAAGGGCAGCCGGTATAAGACTGTATTCCGAGTGGGAGCTATAGGAGCTCCAAGATGGCTCAGAAATTTCTCTTGATTTGTAATCGACATAAAGAGTTTAAATTCAGGAGTTAGAGACTCAAGAAAGTAACCAAATGATTCATGCATCATTGGGTTCAAGGGCAGCCGGTATAAGACTGTATTCCGAGTGGGAGCTATAGGAGCTCCAAGATGGCTCAGAAATTTCTCTTGATTTGTAATCGACATAAAGAGTTTAAATTCAGGAGTTAGAGACTCAAGAAAGTAACCAAATGATTCATGCATCATTGGGTTCAAGGGCAGCCGGTATAAGACTGTATTCCGAGTGGGAGCTATAGGAGCTCCAAGATGGCTCAGAAATTTCTCTTGATTTGTAATCGACATAAAGAGTTTAAATTCAGGAGTTAGAGACTCAAGAAAGTAACCAAATGATTCATGCATCATTGGGTTCAAGGGCAGCCGGTATAAGACTGTATTCCGAGTGGGAGCTATAGGAGCTCCAAGATGGCTCAGAAATTTCTCTTGATTTGTAATCGACATAAAGAGTTTAAATTCAGGAGTTAGAGACTCAAGAAAGTAACCAAATGATTCATGCATCATTGGGTTCAAGGGCAGCCGGTATAAGACTGTATTCCGAGTGGGAGCTATAGGAGCTCCAAGATGGCTCAGAAATTTCTCTTGATTTGTAATCGACATAAAGAGTTTAAATTCAGGAGTTAGAGACTCAAGAAAGTAACCAAATGATTCATGCATCATTGGGTTCAAGGGCAGCCGGTATAAGACTGTATTCCGAGTGGGAGCTATAGGAGCTCCAAGATGGCTCAGAAATTTCTCTTGATTTGTAATCGACATAAAGAGTTTAAATTCAGGAGTTAGAGACTCAAGAAAGTAACCAAATGATTCATGCATCATTGGGTTCAAGGGCAGCCGGTATAAGACTGTATTCCGAGTGGGAGCTATAGGAGCTCCAAGATGGCTCAGAAATTTCTCTTGATTTGTAATCGACATAAAGAGTTTAAATTCAGGAGTTAGAGACTCAAGAAAGTAACCAAATGATTCATGCATCATTGGGTTCAAGGGCAGCCGGTATAAGACTGTATTCCGAGTGGGAGCTATAGGAGCTCCAAGATGGCTCAGAAATTTCTCTTGATTTGTAATCGACATAAAGAGTTTAAATTCAGGAGTTAGAGACTCAAGAAAGTAACCAAATGATTCATGCATCATTGGGTTCAAGGGCAGCCGGTATAAGACTGTATTCCGAGTGGGAGCTATAGGAGCTCCAAGATGGCTCAGAAATTTCTCTTGATTTGTAATCGACATAAAGAGTTTAAATTCAGGAGTTAGAGACTCAAGAAAGTAACCAAATGATTCATGCATCATTGGGTTCAAGGGCAGCCGGTATAAGACTGTATTCCGAGTGGGAGCTATAGGAGCTCCAAGATGGCTCAGAAATTTCTCTTGATTTGTAATCGACATAAAGAGTTTAAATTCAGGAGTTAGAGACTCAAGAAAGTAACCAAATGATTCATGCATCATTGGGTTCAAGGGCAGCCGGTATAAGACTGTATTCCGAGTGGGAGCTATAGGAGCTCCAAGATGGCTCAGAAATTTCTCTTGATTTGTAATCGACATAAAGAGTTTAAATTCAGGAGTTAGAGACTCAAGAAAGTAACCAAATGATTCATGCATCATTGGGTTCAAGGGCAGCCGGTATAAGACTGTATTCCGAGTGGGAGCTATAGGAGCTCCAAGATGGCTCAGAAATTTCTCTTGATTTGTAATCGACATAAAGAGTTTAAATTCAGGAGTTAGAGACTCAAGAAAGTAACCAAATGATTCATGCATCATTGGGTTCAAGGGCAGCCGGTATAAGACTGTATTCCGAGTGGGAGCTATAGGAGCTCCAAGATGGCTCAGAAATTTCTCTTGATTTGTAATCGACATAAAGAGTTTAAATTCAGGAGTTAGAGACTCAAGAAAGTAACCAAATGATTCATGCATCATTGGGTTCAAGGGCAGCCGGTATAAGACTGTATTCCGAGTGGGAGCTATAGGAGCTCCAAGATGGCTCAGAAATTTCTCTTGATTTGTAATCGACATAAAGAGTTTAAATTCAGGAGTTAGAGACTCAAGAAAGTAACCAAATGATTCATGCATCATTGGGTTCAAGGGCAGCCGGTATAAGACTGTATTCCGAGTGGGAGCTATAGGAGCTCCAAGATGGCTCAGAAATTTCTCTTGATTTGTAATCGACATAAAGAGTTTAAATTCAGGAGTTAGAGACTCAAGAAAGTAACCAAATGATTCATGCATCATTGGGTTCAAGGGCAGCCGGTATAAGACTGTATTCCGAGTGGGAGCTATAGGAGCTCCAAGATGGCTCAGAAATTTCTCTTGATTTGTAATCGACATAAAGAGTTTAAATTCAGGAGTTAGAGACTCAAGAAAGTAACCAAATGATTCATGCATCATTGGGTTCAAGGGCAGCCGGTATAAGACTGTATTCCGAGTGGGAGCTATAGGAGCTCCAAGATGGCTCAGAAATTTCTCTTGATTTGTAATCGACATAAAGAGTTTAAATTCAGGAGTTAGAGACTCAAGAAAGTAACCAAATGATTCATGCATCATTGGGTTCAAGGGCAGCCGGTATAAGACTGTATTCCGAGTGGGAGCTATAGGAGCTCCAAGATGGCTCAGAAATTTCTCTTGATTTGTAATCGACATAAAGAGTTTAAATTCAGGAGTTAGAGACTCAACAAAAGTAACCAAATGATTCATGCATCATTGGGTTCAAGGGCAGCCGGTATAAGACTGTATATAGCTCTAAATAAGTTATTGTTTTTGCTAAAGTTTTTAACTGCCATCATAAATCTGAATTTTGAGCATACAAATTAGCATGGAATCTCAGAGCCATGTCAATCACCAAAATATATTTCCATACATCAATCACATAAGAATATGAGTCACAATATCTTACTCTGGAGTTGTTTTCTCTCAAGTAAACTCAGCCCGTAAATGAAAAAGTAAATGAAAACTGTATATGAATTATATATGAGAAGAATTATAAAGAAAAGAAAAAAGACAGGCAAGAAAAGGGAGAAGACACAACTGTAAGGAATATGATGATAAATTTGTAAAGGGAAAAGCAAATATTTACATAAATAATTTTAATATACGCTTACATACAGGATTGGAAAAGAGTGAGCTATGAATGCTGAGGGAATCAAAATCAAATTCATCATCATTCATTATTGGGTAGCTTCATCGTCATCGATGGTTGCCAAGTTTGATAGTGCATCATAGACTGTTGACCTAAAGATCGCTCTATCCTGTGCCAGGTCTTTACACATTTCATAGGTCGAAATCTGTAGCCACTCCTTGATGTCGTCCAATCACGATCTTCTTGGTCTGCCTCTAGCTCTTCAACCCTCTATTTCTCCTTCCAATATGTCCAACAGCAGAGTGCCACTGGAGCCTCGCATGATAATATATGTCCCCACTCCTTTATGTCGTCCAACCACGATCTTCTTGGTCTGCCTCTAGCTCTTCGACCCTCTATTTCCCTTTCCAATATGTCCAACAGCAGAGTGCCACTAAAGCCTCGCATGATAATATATGTCCCCACTCCTTGATGTCGTCCAACCACGATCTTCTTGGTCTGCCTCTAGCTCTTCGACCCTCTATTTCCCTTTCCAATATGTCCAACAGCAGAGTGCCACTAAAGCCTCGCATGATAATATATGTCCCCACTCCTTGATGTCGTCCAACCACGATCTTCTTGGTCTGCCTCTAGCTCTTCGACCCTCTATTTCCCTTTCCAATATGTCCAACAGCAGAGTGCCACTAAAGCCTCGCATGATAATATATGTCCCCACTCCTTGATGTCGTCCAACCACGATCTTCTTGGTCTGCCTCTAGCTCTTCGACCCTCTATTTCCCTTTCCAATATGTCCAACAGCAGAGTGCCACTAAAGCCTCGCATGATAATATATGTCCCCACTCCTTGATGTCGTCCAACCACGATCTTCTTGGTCTGCCTCTAGCTCTTCGGCCCTCTATTTCTCTTCCAATATGTCCAACAGCAGAGTGCCACTGGATCCTCACATGATATGTCCACCAAATTTCATTTTTCTCTCTCTGACGATGTTAAGAAGTTCGAAGTTGAGTTTTAGCATTTTTCGAAGTATCTCCTTTTTCGTTACTAGTTTCAAACTTATTAGTTTCAAACTTAAGAGCTGTCGCTCCTAAAAAGAGAGCGATCAGAGATACAGCTTGAAATTGGGTGTTTATTAAATTGTTTCTCACGTGTAATGTTCTCCTCATACATCATACTTCGATCGTTACTTCCCTCATCATAAAATTTCTGCTATCGAGCAAGTTCAATTTTGATGGTTATGTTGCTTGGGATTGTCACCAAGAAAGATCTTATAAGGATTCGCTATTGAGGAATTGTGGAGTGCCTATGAAATTGTGCGTGAAGAAAAGGAATTTAGTTCTCTTCACTGTAAATCGTATAAGTGTACCCTGAGATTACAAGCTCCCTTTAATACCTACGATTGCAAATGCCTACACGCTAGAAGGAGTCAAATGGAGTTTTCTCTTGAAGTCGTTCGTAATAGCGTGGAATTGTAACTAGCCGAAGTTTCTTCCAACCTTCCTTATAATTCTGCCAACTGTTTTCCCGTGCTTCGCTACGGTTACGAAATTCAACAACAATTTCGAGATCGCGAAATTAAAGCTTCTCAATTATGGATGTATCGAAATTCAGCTTACTCGCTTATCCCGAAGTGGTACGTGAATTCCGATTTTTTGGTGGAGAAAACGTCCATGAATCTGAGAGAAACCGGAAATTTTTTAATTTTATATTTTTTTATACTATTTTGGAGGGTACATTCTCGGTTATGTTTCGATATTTCCTTAATTTGTGCAGAAAAAAATTGCAAAAAGACCCGCTAAAAAGCGTCATTTTTGTCGGTAACTTATTTTCACTTAATCTTTCGATATTTTCCTTTTCGATAATTACGCACCTGCATAAAAGGGATCTGTGTGCCAAATTTCAAGTCTCTACGTTTAGCCATCGTGGAGTATACCAACTGGACTTAGCGTTTTTTTTTTTTACACAAAACGATGTTCCTCCTAGAATGACCCTGTATTAAATATATTGAGTAATATGTAATATGCGCGAATTTTCCAACAAAAAAGATGCATCTTTTATAGAAGATCTGTGAAACTGTTTACAAGTCAGCAAGCAATTGGGGGGAAAAAAAGTGGCAGAGGAAGAATAGGAACGAATTCAAAAGTTGATGTCACGGAATAGGCAGGATTATGAAAAGCTTTAGATGTCAGAGGGATTTTCTGGGAGAAGGGATTTTAATTTTTCCATGTTAGATTTTGTTTTATTATTTTCAAAAATGAGCTTTTTTTCAATAATATTAGACATTGTGATATAACAAGCGTCTATGGCACTTTGAATACTCCATTTCCCGATAGATCACTGAAGTTAAGCATCGTCCAGCGAGGTTGTACCATGTGGTTGTCCACATGGGTTCGTGCCCTCGTGATGCTGGTGGCTATTTTTCGGGCCCAACCCAGGCTGGGTGAGGTCAATGTGGGTAGCTGGTTTGCAAGTTTCCAGCGAATGGTGGGTGAAAGCCCCGTCTTCAAACACCAATAGATTTTAAAGAGACGTTAAACCAATTTAAAAATTGAGATATAATTTGTCCTGGTGGCCTATTGTCTCCAGTTCTCCAAAACTAGAACAAGAATGACTGAAACCTTAGCAGAATTTATCATTTAGAGCTCCAGCGTCATACATCTGGCTACCATCATTTTCGTTAATCGAAAAAAGTATTGCTTAAGGGGTCTCATCCAGTGAAGTTCCAACATATAAGCAGAGACGATTCTTGAAAACTACAAGGGACCTAAATATGTCTTCGATAATTTGTCATACGTGAGAGTAAATTTTGCCTTGAATTTTATGAATTTTTAAAATCGGAAAAGGTTTCGGAGAGTTATCGAGCTTGAAATAAATAAGGTCTGGTCACCTTTACTCCCCGCTGGACAACAACAAAAATTGGCCGACACTTCACAATAATCATAAAGACAAATCAGTTTGTGTGATGATTGCCTATCTTTATTATCAGAATCCAGAAGTTCATCAGTGATTTGATGATTTCAGAACTAATTTTGTGTTCCCTATATGGGCAAAACATATCCATTCAATAATATACATTTACCAACCGTACTCGTCAATACCTATGATAATATCTTACTCAAGATTCTAACCAATACTGGCCCAACCAGATGTTTATACGTATCCTTTTTGAAAACTTCCGGTATACTGTTTTCGTTTGGTACCTACGAGCGTAGCCATTTACTGGTGACGTCATACATATCTATCAGACTTGTCACAATACAAGTCTGATAGACCTATATTAAGCCATTCCTACATTGTCTCATAAGGTTGCTCCTACAGACAGCCGCTTACTTGCTTATCTTATAGCATATCACACATTTTATTTATAAACAAGGAAAAAACAAATAGCCAACGATCATACCACGTTAAATACACCAGTTTCCGTCAGATCACTTAAATTAAGCAACGTATGGCGTGATAAGTACTTGGATGGGTGACCGCTTTGGAACGCCACGTATCGTTGGCTCTTTTTTCCGGCCCAACCCAGGCTGGGTGAGGTCAATGTGGGTAGCTGGTTTGCAAGTTTCCACAGCGAATGGAGGGTAAAACCCCCGTCTTGAATGACCAATAGATGTTAAAGAGACGTCAAGCCAAATTAAAAAAAAAAAAAATATACGGCGGTTCTTATGGGAGTGTGCTAACTGCTCGATCTGCGGACTCCCATAACAACATGTGTACCTATTTTTTTTTTTTTTTTTTTTTTTTTTNTTTTTTTTTTTTTTTTTTTTTTTTTTTTTTTTTTTTTCGTTGCTTTCAAAAACAAGGAGATATGCTATAAGATAAGTAAGCAAGCTTATGGAAGTCGATATCATATCGATATTATTGAAAATCGATATTTTCGTACAGATTTAATTTGTCTCCTTTTTTTATAGTTTTTCCCTTTTTAATGTGCATTATTGCTTAAAACCCGTCGGCAATCAACAGGGCGGTAGACAGAAAATCCGGGCCGGGGGGGGGGGATATACGGGTCCCTCTATTATTCTTTCATCTAAAAATCATCGTACGGGCAGTAATAAAAGTAAAAGTAGGCAATTCACTTAGTTGTTGTGAAAAGGCGTGTACGCTTCTTCTTGGTAACACATAATTCGATTTTGAGATGTTATACCGTTTACGAAATATACCAATATTTATGATTGCTGTACAAGCTGAAATGTCGCACTGTATTTTAAATTCAGTGCCCTACCATAGCCATTGTCCCTTATAAGCCCATCATCGCTAAACTTCAGATTTTGTGTGTTTGAAAAAATTTCAAAACTTTTAAGTTGATTTATTTATTACTCGCAGGATACGCCCGCTTCGCTTGGCGCCTTATAGGCATGGCCGTTTATAGTGTCAACCCTTTTTTCGCGATAAAAAGTAGCCTATGTCCTTTCTTGAAGTTTAGTCTATCTCCATACCAAATTTTATCAAAATCGGTTCAATAGTTTAAGCGTGAAAGCGTAACATACATACAGACAGACAGAGTTACTTTCGCATTTATATATTAGTACTAGCAGGATACNTGTTATTATTGTTTGATGATGTTGTTGTTATTGATGATGATGATGTTGTTAAGGTTGTTGTTGATTTTGTTATTATTGTTTGATGATGTTGTTGTTATTGATGATGATGATGTTGTTAAGGTTGTTGTTGATTTTGTTATTATTGTTTGATGATGTTGTTGTTATTGATGATGATGATGTTGTTAAGGTTGTTGTTGATTTTGTTATTATTGTTTGATGATGTTGTTGTTATTGATGATGATGATGTTGTTAAGGTTGTTGTTGATTTTGTTATTATTGTTTGATGATGTTGTTGTTATTGATGATGATGATGTTGTTAAGGTTGTTGTTGATTTTGTTATTATTGTTTGATGATGTTGTTGTTATTGATGATGATGATGTTGTTAAGGTTGTTGTTGATTTTGTTATTATTGTTTGATGATGTTGTTGTTATTGATGATGATGATGTTGTTAAGGTTGTTGTTGATTTTGTTATTATTGTTTGATGATGTTGTTGTTATTGATGATGATGATGTTGTTAAGGTTGTTGTTGATTTTGTTATTATTGTTTGATGATGTTGTTGTTATTGATGATGATGATGTTGTTAAGGTTGTTGTTGATTTTGTTATTATTGTTTGATGATGTTGTTGTTATTGATGATGATGATGTTGTTAAGGTTGTTGTTGATTTTGTTATTATTGTTTGATGATGTTGTTGTTATTGATGATGATGATGTTGTTAAGGTTGTTGTTGATTTTGTTATTATTGTTTGATGATGTTGTTGTTATTGATGATGATGATGTTGTTAAGGTTGTTGTTGATTTTGTTATTATTGTTTGATGATGTTGTTGTTATTGATGATGATGATGTTGTTAAGGTTGTTGTTGATTTTGTTATTATTGTTTGATGATGTTGTTGTTATTGATGATGATGATGTTGTTAAGGTTGTTGTTGATTTTGTTATTATTGTTTGATGATGTTGTTGTTATTGATGATGATGATGTTGTTAAGGTTGTTGTTGATTTTGTTATTATTGTTTGATGATGTTGTTGTTATTGATGATGATGATGTTGTTAAGGTTGTTGTTGATTTTGTTATTATTGTTTGATGATGTTGTTGTTATTGATGATGATGATGTTGTTAAGGTTGTTGTTGATTTTGTTATTATTGTTTGATGATGTTGTTGTTATTGATGATGATGATGTTGTTAAGGTTGTTGTTGATTTTGTTATTATTGTTTGATGATGTTGTTGTTATTGATGATGATGATGTTGTTAAGGTTGTTGTTGATTTTGTTATTATTGTTTGATGATGTTGTTGTTATTGATGATGATGATGTTGTTAAGGTTGTTGTTGATTTTGTTATTATTGTTTGATGATGTTGTTGTTATTGATGATGATGATGTTGTTAAGGTTGTTGTTGATTTTGTTATTATTGTTTGATGATGTTGTTGTTATTGATGATGATGATGTTGTTAAGGTTGTTGTTGATTTTGTTATTATTGTTTGATGATGTTGTTGTTATTGATGATGATGATGTTGTTAAGGTTGTTGTTGATTTTGTTATTATTGTTTGATGATGTTGTTGTTATTGATGATGATGATGTTGTTAAGGTTGTTGTTGATTTTGTTATTATTGTTTGATGATGTTGTTGTTATTGATGATGATGATGTTGTTAAGGTTGTTGTTGATTTTGTTATTATTGTTTGATGATGTTGTTGTTATTGATGATGATGATGTTGTTAAGGTTGTTGTTGATTTTGTTATTATTGTTTGATGATGTTGTTGTTATTGATGATGATGATGTTGTTAAGGTTGTTGTTGATTTTGTTATTATTGTTTGATGATGTTGTTGTTATTGATGATGATGATGATGATGTTGTTAAGGTTGTTGTTGATTTTGTTATTATTGTTTGATGATGTTGTTGTTATTGATGATGATGTTGTTAAGGTTGTTGTTGATTTTGTTATTATTGTTTGATGATGTTGTTGTTATTGATGATGATGATGTTGTTAAGGTTGTTGTTGATTTTGTTATTATTGTTGATGATGTTGGTGTTATTGTTTGATGATGTTGTTGTTGTTGGTGGTGGTGATGAGTTACACCAATATTACATAAGTCATGCATAAAAAAAAAATGAAATTTCGGTTGGGGGGTCTGGACCCCATGGATCCCCCACCTGGTACGGCTTTACGGAATTTCATCAAGAAAACGTTTCAGAATTTAGAAAAGAATGAACGTTGAAACACAAAGTGTAACCAGTTTCACGGTGTGCTCTGCCAGATAGATAGTCTCACACTAATAATGTATTATTATGGTGTTTAAGTGTGCGGAACTGCCTCTTCACTAAATTAGTGACAATATTATATGGTTGAATCTCTTGGACCTGCATCAGAGGACATTAGGACCCTAATGAAATTAGTCCACTCTCTTACTAATAGTGCAATGGTGGTCTTTGTATCTCATCTCATAAAACAATTACATTTAAACAACAACTTAGAGAACGACAAGCAAGAGTGGACACACATCTGTCTGAAATAGAGGGGCACTGCACAATGCACTATCTATTTTGGTTTATTATTTTCAATAATGAACCTTTGGAATCGTCACGAAAAAAAGGAAAAAAAATTGATATTATAGGTTTCAAGGTACGTAGAATCCAAAAATCGAATAAAAAAAAATCCATTTGTCCGCCGTACGCCGTGGTGGGCACTTTTGCAACTTAGCGTTGACAGATTTGGATGAAACTTGGTATATAGGTCCCATCGAATACACCCTTGGCGATTTTTGCCGCTTTTTAGCGGTTTTCAGTATCGCTGTCCAAGAGCAGAATGATTAGAGCTGGAGATTTGAAATTTTGTATGTATGTCATATTTGGGGTCTCAGTTAGCTCCCAAACATTTAAGTTCAATCAAATATACTGCTGGCGGTTTTTAACGCTTTAAAGTAATTTTCATTAATCCTATCTAAAAAGAGAATGGTAAGAGCCAGAGACTTCAAATTTGGTAGTTCTGTCAAATTTAGGTTTTTTTTTTTTTTTTTTTTTTTTTTTTTTTTTTTTTTTTTTTTTTTTTTNCTGGAAACTTGCAAACCAGCTACCCACATTGACCTCACCCAGCCTGGGTTGGGCCGGAAAAAGCCAACGATACGTGGTGTTCCCAAGCGGTCACCCATCCAAATATTGACCACGCCCGGACGTTGCTTAACTTCAGTGATCTGACGGGAACTGGTGTATTCAACGTGGTATGATCGTTGGCTAAATTTAGGGTCTAATTACGCCCCAGATTTGGAATCATCACGATAACCTCTCTCAAATTTTTTGCCAGAAAAATAATAAACCCAGGTGTCACATTTTTTGTATAGATTGATGAATACTGATAGACAACAATCATACCACGTTGAATACACCAGTTTAGCAAATTAAAAACTTTAGCAGAAAACAACATCTTAATCAGACAGCAGTCTCATACAGCAGGCTACCATCGGAAACGATAATCCAACTATTGTGATTCTGATGATGATACCTTTTCAAGGGTCTTATACAAAGCTCCATTTATTTGAACCTCCCTTTCAATTCCCCATTTCGAGGGTCCAAATCATGCATTATCATTTATCACTTGAGTTGACGAATGGTTCAAATGTGACTTGATTGAATCTTGTCTGTCTCTCATTTCTTGACATCGTGTCTAGCTTAATTACCAACTTCCGATTGTTTTCCAGTCGACTGATTTTTTGGTTGTTCCATCTATTAAGAGTCACAAAATGATGCGTGCTGTCATTTATTAGAAAAGTTCTCACGACTATTATTTGGGTGATGGTTTTTATTTCTGCGCCTCCAAGATTATTTTATTAGCAAAGTTGTTCTATCTTTTAGACATTGTTTCCGGTTAAACCAGATTGTTTCTCTCAATTCTTTGACATATCGATTTTTAGAGTACCTGTGGGAAGGAAACTATTTTCACTATACTGTGAAATGTACCACGCCTAACGTTACTTAACTTCAGTAATCTGATGGGAGCTGGCGTATATAACTTTAACCAAGTCCGAAGATAATGCATACCTAGCTTTTTTTTTAACTTCGCCTTTTCCCCAAATCTATTTTGGGTGGGTGTTCCATTCCTTAATTCTACCATGCCACAAGCTGCTTTTATGTGCCTGCTCTCTTTAGCCAGTAGTGGATTTGATTTACCTTAAAAGCAACATCGGCCATGGCCTAGGATGGCAGAAATTAGGGGCGGAAAAATATGGACGGTAATTGACATTTTCAAGGCATACTGCAGCGAAAATCGCATTTCTTGTCTAAATAGAGGCGGCAAGTTCTAAATTTAAATCTTTGAATAACATGTTAATTATAAGTGTTAAAAATATTAATTTTTAAATAAATAAAAACAAAACACTTACCAAAAACACTATTTATAATTATTTATAAAGAAACTAGTTTCGAATCATTCGATTCATCATCAGTCTAGTCGAGTCNCGGTTTTTACCGCTTTAAAGCGGTTTTCATTAATCCTGTCTAAAAAGAGAATGGTATAAGAGCCAGAGACTTCAAATTTAGTAGGTATGTCAAATTTAGGGTCTAATTACGCCCCAGAACCTCGCGAGAACCCCCCTCATTTTTTTTGGGAGGGGGGGAGGGAATAAAAGGTTTATTATTTTTTGCCAGAAAAATAATAAACCCATGTGTCACATTGGCGGAGTTTTTTCCTTAGTTCTACCTGCTTTTATGTGCCTGCTCTCTTTAGCTATAGACTTTCCTGGCACCGTAACCCTTGCTTGCTTCTCATGCGTAGATACTGTAGCAGTTTTTTTAAAGTCTGGAAGTCATTTCTTACACCAAACCTTCTGTATTTACATAGGCTTACCTTCACCTAAACAAGTTGACTTCCTCATCTACATTCATAATAAATACTGTATTTTTTTTTTTTTTTTNTGATGATTTTTTTTTTTTTTTTTATTAAATTAATTTTTTTTTCCTCTGTTTTCAGGTATGTATATATTGACTTCCTAGAGAAAATGGTTCTCAGTTACCGATAGAGATCTGCTCGAAAAAGGCTAAGTTTTAATTTAGATAAGTATTAGATACCTATGTCTTCTCCTTTCAGGCAAAAATAAACTTATATTTTTGACAAGACGAAGTGAGATCTAATTTCTTTTACAATCCATTTGCTCGAAACTTACAAACCAGTTACTCACATTGACCTCACACAGCTTGGGTTGGGTCGGAAAAATAGCCAACATCACGAGGGCGCAAACCTACGTGGTTACCCACTGAGTAAAACCTCTCTGGACGTTGCTTAAATTCAGTGATCTAACGAGACCTGGTGTTTTTAACATATCACAGACGGTAGCTGATTAGGCTCTTAGTTATAATGTGATACCTACAAGAATTGTGCAAATCCCGTTAGGTCTTACAACAACAAAAAATCTATTTTTTACATTTATTTTCTCATTGATATCTTCCCACTTCCCCGTTGGGTCTTACCACAAAGAAAATCTACTTTTACATTTACTTTCTCATGGTTATCTGCCCACTTCACCGTTGGGTCTTACCACAAAGAAAATCTATTTTTACATTTATTTTCTCATTATTATCTTCCCACTTCCCCGTTCAATCTTACGACAAAGAAAATCTATTTTTACATTTATTTTCTCATTGTTATCTTCCCATTTTCCCGTTGGGTCTTACCACAAAGAAAATCTATTTTTACATTTATTTTCTCATTCTTATCTTCCCACTTCACCGTTGGGTCTTACCACAAAGAAAATCTATTTTTACATTTATTTTCTCATTGTTATCTGCCCACTTCACCGTTGGGTCTTACCAAAAGAAAATCTATTTTTACATTTATTTTCTCATTGTTATCTTCCCACTTCCCCGTTGGGTCTTACCACAAAGAAAATCTATGTTTACATTTATTTTCTCATTCTTATCTTCCCACTTCCCTGTTGGGTCTTACCAAAAGAAAATCTATTTTTACATTTATTTTCTCATTGTTATGTTCCCACTTCACCGTTGGGTCTTACCACAAAGAAAATCAACTTTTACATTTATTTTCTCATTGTTATTTTCTCACTTTACCGTTGGGTCTTACCGCAAAGAAAATCTATTTTTTACATTTATTTTCCCATTGTTATCTTCCTCCACTTCCCCGTTGGGTATTACCGCAAAAAAAATCTATTTTTACATTTATTTTCCCATTGTTATCTTCCTCCACTTCCCCGTTGGGTCTTACCGCAAAGAAAATCTATTTTTACATTTATTTTCCCATTGTTATCTTCTCACTTAGAAAGAACAAAAATTCTAAGAATGTACTTAAAGTTTTGAAGGTGTGCGTGATTTAAAGTCATCATTAACCAGAGAGCCATGACAAGATTATTATTATTAACGAGTCTAAAGACCAGAATGGTGATTATCACTAAAGACAATTCTTTTTTGTCAAAGTCTTGTTACCTACGTACCATCATAAATTTTGAAGAATAACTATCTACTAGATAGTTAATAGTTATAACTTATATTTACTACTGGGTGAACAAGTTGAAAGTCAAAAATAATCTGATTTTGATGAAATCTGGTATGTACATATATTTAAATCGGTGCAAAGAGAAAGATCTTAGGTCCCAAAATCTAAAATTTTCGGAAATCAAGAAATCTGATATACCTTAAATCGGTCCAAACAGAAAGGGCCTCAGTCCCAAAATCTAAAATTTTGTGAAATCAAGAAATCTGATTTACCTTAACCCGGTCCAAAGAGAAAGGGCTTCAGTCCCAAAATCAAAGATTTGGGAAATCAAGAAAACTGATTTACCTTAAATCGGTCCAAAGAAAAAGGGCCTCAGTCCAAAATCAAAAATTTTGTGGGAAATCAAGAAATCTGAATTACTATAAATCGTTCCAAAAACAAAGGTCCTCAGTCCCAAAATCAAAAATTTTGGGAAATCAAGAAATTTGACTTACTTTAAATCGGTCCAAAGAGAAAGGGCCTCAGTCCCAAAATAAAAATTTTGGGAAATCAATATATCTGATTTACTCTAATCGGTCCGAAGAGAAAGGGCCTCAGTCCCAAAATCAAAAATTTTCGGAAATCAAAAAAAATTGATTTATCTTCAATCGGTCCAAAGAGAAAGGGCTTCAGTCCCAAAATCAAAAATTTTGGGAAATCAAGAAATATGA
>CM022881.1:27146330-27165972 GCA_012654025.1 Pachypsylla venusta | reverse complement strand
TTTTTTTTTTTTTTTTTTTTTTTTTTTTTTTTTTTTTTTTTTTAATTCAATTGCTTCATGATTTCTTATGCATATATGTGTGTTTGTGTGTGGGTGACTTTTTAAGATTTTTTAATCGAACACATTTTATATACTGTTTATATTACAATAGATGACGTATTATTTTGAATTAATTATTTTCATTCATCATTTCTATAATCATTATAATTGCTGTTGCAATTATAATGATTTTTATATATTTCGTTCAATCTATCTATGCTTTGGAATATTAGTCCACAGTCAAATTAGAGAAAAGAAGGTTAATCGAAGGCAAAAAATCCTGGCATTTTAGAAATTGTTATATCTATCGATAAGATCTTAAGAATGAAGTAAATAAAAAAAAAAAATATGGTGAAGGTCGGGGGTCCCAAATGGGGTATTTGAAAGTTTTCCGCACATATTTGAAATGCCGTTAGTTTGGAGTAAATAAAAAAAACCTATGGTGAAGGTCGAGGATGAGAGAGGTCCCAAATGGGGTATTTGAAAGTTTTCCGCACATATTTGAAATGCCGTTAGTTTGGAGTAAATAAAAAAAGCCTATGGTGAAGGTCGAGAGTGAGGGAGGTTCCAAATGGTGTATTTGAATGTTTTCCGCACGTATTTGAAATGCCGTTAGTTTGGAGTAAATAAAAAAAACCTATGGTGAATGTCGAGTGTGAGGGAGGTCCCAAACGGGGCCTTTTTAAATTTTCTGCACATATTTGAAATCCCTTTCGTTTGGAGTAAAAAAACCTATGGTGAATGTCGAGTGTGAGGCAGGTCCCAAACAGGGCCTTTTTTAATTTTCCGCACATATTTGAAATCCCTTTACTTTGGAGTAAAAAAAAAACCTATGGTGAAGGTCGAGTGTGAGGGAGGTCCCAAACGGGGCCCTTTTAAATTTTCCGCACATATTTGAAATCCCTTTAGTTTGGAGTAAAAAAACCTATGGTGAAGGTCGAGGGTGAGGTAGGTCCCAAACGGGGTCTTTTTAAATTTTCCGTACATATTTGAAATCCCATTAGTTGGGAGTAAAAAAAACCTATGGTGAAGGTCAAGGGTGAGGGAGGTCCCAAATGGGGCTTTTGAAAGTTTTCCGCACATATTTGAAATCCCGTTAGTTTGGAGTAAATAAAAAAACCTACGGTGAAGGCCGAAGGTGAGGGAGGTCCCAAATGGGGCTTTTTGAAAGTTCTTAGCACATATTTGAAATCCCGTTAGTTTGGAGTAAATAAAAAAAACCTATGGCAAAGGTCGATGGTGAGGGAGGTCCCAAATGGGGCCTTTGAATGTTTTCCGCACATATTTGAAATTCCGTTAGTTTGGAGTAAATAAAAAAAACCTATGGTTAAGGTCGAGGCTGAAGTAGGTCCCAAATGGGGCCTTTAAATGTTTTCCTTTTTTTTTAGCACATATTTGAAATCCCGTTAATTTGGAGTAAGTGAAGGTCAAGGGTAAGGGAGGTACCAAAGGTTTTTTTTAAAAAAGTTTTCCACACAAATTTGAAATCCCGTTAGTTTGGAGTGATGTATTTAGAAAAATTAAAGCTGAAAAAGAAGTTCTGTAACGACTTAGACAAATGAATTGTCCGCATTTCTATTTTGTACTTGTGCCTATTTGCCTCTCTGGAATTTATCATGCATAATTTTTCATAAAATTATAATATACATACCGGATGTCTGAAAAACGGTGACTACGTATTTTCTGTATTTCAAAGACAAACTTTTTCAAGTGGTTTTTAAATTTTAAACACTTTCTTGGGAGTTCCCTGGTACGTGCTCCATATTTCCTTGATTTCATTCTGTTTTTTGTTTTTTCTATAACGTACCTACTTTATTATCTAAGGTTTTTCCTAATTGCCAACTATTACGCTGATAATACGTATTTTTTTTCATTTTTGGTTTAACGTCTCTTTAACATCTATTGTTCATTCAAGACGGGGGTTTTACTCTTCATTGGCTGGAAACTTGCAAACCAGCTACCCACATTGACCTAACCCAGCCTGGGTTGGGCCGGAATAATAGCCAGCATCACAAGGGCGCGAACCCACGTGGACATCCACATGGAACAATCTCGCTGGATGTTGCTTAACTTCCGTAACTGGTGTATTCAACGCGCCGTAGACGCTGGCAATACGACTTTCTTAAAATAGTTGTATGAACAATTCTCAAGTAGTTTTTCTTTCAGGTCGGTGATATTCTTTTCGGATTTAAATATATGCACCTGATTTTTCCTATAAGTAATACGGTGCTCCACTTTTCCACTGGTCTATGACTAGAGATTATGATCCCGAACCTTCTTGACAACCCCGAAGTTTCGGGACTGGAACGATCACAATCCCGGGACTGTTCCCGGGATTAGAAAAAAATTGAGAACCTTCCAAAAATCAAGTAGAAGTAGGTATAGTTACTATAATAAGTAGATAAAATAAAAATAAAATTAAGTTTTTAACTTGAGAGATGTGTGTGGAGTCCGTTTGTGGAACCGCCAAGAGTTTTCGAAATAGCATCACATTTTTTACACTTTGCATTTTTACCGTCTTTGGACACTAGAAAAGGACTCCAAACGGATGAAGGATCTGAATCTTTTTTGTGCTATATAAAACCGTCCAATTTAAAGTCAAACCGAACATAAGTTGTTACGTTCAAAAAAGATGTTAGAATATATTAGATTATTAAAACATTTTTGAACTGAAACAAATGAAATTCCGACTCCTTTGTTTTTACCAAAAGGGGTCATACAAACAACACATCGGTCATCGGTTCATTCGGTCTACTTAAAGAAGAAAAGGATTTTTAAAAGGTCTTGTATTTTTTTTATTGCATGGCAGATGGCAGCACATCGACTTTCATGTAACGTTCAAGGTTGATGTATTGGGGCCTCATTTTCAAATTCAATAATAAAAATATGTTTTCTGTTTGTTTTTCTTATATCACTCTCAATCCCGAAAATCCCGGGATACAAATTCCAGCCATTTTCGGGCGGGATCCCGAGATCGTAATCCCTATCTATGACTGATCTATTTTATTTTGGGTAAATTAATTAAAAAATAATTAATTTGGTAAAGTTGTTATTTTATTGATCTGAAATTTCAAAAATTACTCTTCGACCTTAATAGCTTTTCATATTTTGTCAAAAGTTGTAGAGGCATCCGGTACTCTTATGGAACGTTATAATTATGTCCTTTCAATCAAGCATATCATTGCATTTCAACCTTTGTATTTAATCTTCCTTTCACTCTTGATCAGAAATGTGATTTGATCATAAGGTCCTGGCATTGATCCTCAATCACTCACGAGCATTCTTCTTATCACGCGTGTAACCAAGTGACCACTCTGCGGGCGTAATTTTGTACAAGCCTTGTATGATTTAGGAACATCTATGAAAAATATGGATCGTAATATACTGGTCGTTCTTTTAACTGTAGACCTCACTCAATAGATGTTCCTTTTTTTTTAAAAAAAAAAATATAAAGTCATGTCCCGGAACCGCTTCCGCCATTATTTCAGGACATTTCTCTTTACAGCCATGCCATTCCGGATTACGAATTATATTTCCGTATTTCTTTATATTTGTATGTTTCATATTGAAATTGAAAAATAATATAAATGAACATTTAAATATAATCCGTATTTCTAACAATCATAATGAAATCAATACAAATGAAGCCTATGAAATTTATAAATATAATAACAGTGAAAAATATACATTACTAAATAATCAAATTGAAATTGATAAGGCCAGTGACAATATTCTATTTAAAAAAGTGTTAGACATAGACTGTAAATATTTTGACGGTACTTCGCGTCACTCTACTCAGCACGCGATGAACAATGGTCAGTCAACTTCCATCCTTCGACTAGACTAGATCGAATGATTCGAAACTAGTTTCTTTATAAATAATTATAAATAGTGTTTTTGGTAAGTGTTTTGTTTTTATTTATTTAAAAGTTAATATTTTTAACACTTATAATTAACATGTTATTCAAAGATTTAAAAAGAAATAGTCACATACTGATATTCATGGCAAAAGTGCCCATTACAGCAGACAATCGATTTTTGGATTCTACGTACCTTGAAACGTAAAATATGAAATTTTGAGGGGGAGCAGGGGGTAATTTTTACTCTCTCTTTCTATAGAAGATTTGTATTGTAATCGTGCAGAAAATTTGGAGATATTTATTTTCGTGATTATTCCATAAGTTTATTTTTGAAAATAGTACACCAAAACACACTTCAAAACTAAAACTTCAAAAGAGAGGAATAGAGGATCATATTTTACAAGTCTTTTGATATTATATTTGGAATTGCAATATTTGGCCCCACATTTTATTGTGAAATTGTAAAGATTTGAAAACATGTACTGTGACGTCACCAATAACGTGACAAAATTATTTTGAATCAAACAAGATAGTTCAGGTCCTAATACAAGGACCCAAAAAAAAATAAACATAATCACCTTCATAAAAATTAAAATGAATATTATAAAGATTTAATGTCATTTATCAAAGTCCTAAATATTCAATACATTATTGAGGAACGTGTTAACTGTGATGGCCTCAGCTTGTTGTGAGTGGAGATGCCAAATACTTAGTTCAAATAAACGCATTGATTGAATAGTGAACAGTAAACATTAATGAATAATAAATTCCTTCAATGGGGATGATTTTGCCCAGTGTAAGACAAAAATAAAACATATTTGTAAGAAGGGGAGGAAACTGAACATACTCGAATCAGTAGAAATCAGTAAGACCCTGAACAATGATAAATGTCTAAACCAAAAATTTGAATTAGTTGGTAACATTCCGTAGGTGTGGAAATTTTCAAAATTAAAAAATGTATACCTACTCGCTGAAATTATGAATCCATGAATCCTCAAAATCAAATAACCTAAACATTAAATATAAGTATCCATGATGTATTATAAACTAATGATGTATTGTATTATAAACTAACATTATAAACTAATAATGTTTATAATACATCAAAAATCCATGAATCCTCAAAATCAAATAACCTATACATTAAATATAAGTATCCATGATGTATTCTATTATAAACTAATAATGTTTATAATACATCAAAAATCCATGAATCCTCAAAATCAAATAACCTAAACATTAAATATATTAAGTATCCATGATGTATAATATAAACTAATGATGTATTGTATTATAAATTAATAATGTTTATAATACATCAAAAATCCATGAATCTCAAAATCAAATAACCTAAACATTAAATATAAGTATCCATGACGTATAATATAAACTAATGATGTTTGATGTATTATAAACTAATAATGTTTGATGTATTATAAACTAATAATGTTTATAATACATCAAAAATCCATGAATCCTCAAAATCAAATAACCTAAACATTAAATATAAGTATCCATGATGTATAATATAAACTAATGATGTATTAAATCAATGAATCAAATCAAAAATCAATCAAGTTTTAAACTGTATAAACTAGCTAATCGAGGTGGTAAAAGCTTAACTTTGGAATTCCGGGCCCCTACGAAAACCCCGGGGAGGATTTCCCAAATTCCCACCCACCTCTCGGTTGGCCTGCAGCTCAGCTGTACTCGACCCGTGAGAATGTCACCCCCAAGTAACATCTCACAACTCACAATCCTAAGTATGGCCTTTTCCACTATCGAAATTATAGTAACTCATAATTGATAAGGAAGAAATTACGTCTTCGGATAATTTAAGCTTATCAAATTAATAATACTTGGCAGATTATTTCTCCAAGACTTGTTTTAGAAGTATCCCAAAGAACAAGAAAAAAATCATTTATGTTGATTGACTGGAATAATATTTTCTATATGACAGTCTGTATTGTCGCTTTGTCAATGTCAACTTTAATCAAAAAAATAGACAAGACCAAAAAATATTGTATATGACAATTATGATGAACTGTCAGGAGACCAAATGACTGACCTCTATTTAGAGTTAACAATGATTGCTGAAGTCTCCTTCTTCTACTACTTCTAGAGATCTAATATTAATATCCGTGTACAATGATAAGATAGAACTTTAGTTTCTAGCTCATTTTAGACATAGCTATCTTATAAACGTCAGCGTCGTATTATGAGAGACAGAACCGTAGCGAGCTTTACTTGCGCCTGAGGCAAATTCTGAAATTAGCACCCCCCCAACCCGCCACAAAAGCTCATATTAATTATTCAACAACAAAACGTATTAAAACAATCATGCCTTTATTCTTAATGAAACCTACAAATACAAAATCAAAAATCTTCCATATCGATTTGTTTGAATCTTACAAAGCAATTGTCAAAGTTATAATGTGATTCTTCAACATATTATGGCTGCAAACTTATCAATGACAGCGTCAAAGTCATTGATTGAAAATATTGCAACAAAATTATTCAAATTATCTTTCAAAAATGTTTGGCGCTCCCCCAATGATGGCGCCAGAGGCGAGTACCTCAGTCGCCTCAGCTACGGCTCTGGTGAGAGATTGAAGGTTTTGTGAGATGATTGTGAGTTGTCTTTAAGAGGACCTTTGTCTGCTGGATACGATGGAAGGAAGTTTGATGTAACACTTGATCAGATCTTATAATTGTGGTGAAACAGGCGCTGGTCTTTATCGTTCGGAGCTTGTGCACTTCCTATGTCTAAAACTGATCTGATCCCCTCTTAGGAAATCTCCTAGGACTTTATACTACTGTCGACCTTCATCTCTCTGGCAATATGATTCCTATTGTTTATGATCGAGATGACGTCGTACTACCCTATCTTCGGCAGAGACTGGGTGTCTCTGCTTTACTGATACTTGGGATCAAGTTTTGTTAAAGTTTATAGGTGTGGCAGAGGGAGCCAAGCTTCCCTCTAACAGTATGCGTCTTTTACAGTAGGAAAGTAGAAAAAAATTCAAGAACAACATTCTTGAATTCTCTCCCAATACAAACTCGTTGACATTTAGAAATCAAATAAACATTTCTGAGCAAATAAATCACACTTTGAAAAGTTTTATAGAGGCAATAAAAATATACAAAGCAGTAAAAAATACAGCTTTCCTTGTACGACATTTATAAAAAAAAAAAAAAACAATCAAAGCGACATTTGTCGAGCTTTCAAAAGTAAAGAAAAACTTTTTTTTATCTTCTTCAAACACAACGGACCACTTGTTGAAATCTCCCTTCTTGTGGAAAGCTTTATAAAAAAAATCAACCCTCAAGTCCTTTAATATTTGTTTCCTCCAAAAATAAAAAAAATAACTTTCAAGTTCCCCTTTTAAGATTTAATCCTTTTTTTCTTGTCTTACTTCCTTTCGTATGAGTAGATATTTACTCAAAGAAAATAGCCTATTACAGTATTACAATCATACAGTGCAGATTGGCCGAGAAAAATGTTGCCAAAATTGAACAGATTATAAAGCTCATCACTTCCAACGATAAATTCATACGCCCACATGTGCAGTCTGATTCTGCTCTCTTTTCAAGAATGCGGATATTTTATGTTTCTTTAAAAAACCTTTGTTTCAAACTTCAGCTTTCTACCTTATCCCAAAGTGTACTTACTTCTCAATTTTCGAATTTTGTCCATACCTATCCTAGGGTGAAAACGGTTCCTATTTCCTTAGAAAATCAATATTTTACTCAAGGATCTTATGTTTGGTACTACGGAAGATTTTTGTTTAAAATTTCAGTATTCTACCTTATCCAGAAGTGTACTTATCAATTTTTGACTTTTGTTCGTACCTATTCATTATTTTTCTATGGGTGAAATCACTTACAAATTTATCTCATACTTACTTACTGCCAGGGTCATTTATACCTCAGTCGGTATTTAGCCTCCACCACGTAGTGCCTCCATAAAGATCGGTCTTCAGCTGCTGCTTCATCAGCCCCAAGCTCTGTGATGTCTTCCTCCACGCAGTGCCTCCACAAAGCTCGGTCTTCAGCTGCTGCTTCATCAGCCTCAAGCTCTGTGATGTCTTCCTCCACGTAGTGCCTCCATAAAGCTCGGTCTTCAGCTGCTGCTTCATCAGCCTCAAGCTCTGTGATGTCTTTTTGTACTTGGGTCCACCACCTCGTAGTGTCTCTATAAAGCTCGGTCTTCAGCTGCTGCTCCATCAGCTCCCTAGCTCTTTGATGTTTTTTGTACTTCTCGTAGTGCCTCCATAAAGCTCGGTCTTCAGCTGCTGCTGCTGCTTCATCAGCCCCACCTCGTCCTCGGCCTTCTTCGAAATCCTCGTCCATTTGGGATATTTTCTATACGTTCCTCACTGTAGAGTTTCCATCTTTCCTCATCAAATAACCAGCCCATCTTCAAATAAAATTATAAATATATAGAAAAAAAATCTATAGTATAGATATAGATTTATATCTATACTATAGATAAGTTATAGTAATGGGCGAATAATGGATTTATGCATGCGTATTGCGAATCTTTGTTGTTCAATTTTGGCTCATTCCAAACAAAAATAGTTTGCAACATTAAATTGAAAATAAAATTTTCAGAAAAACATTCCCATGATTTTTTTAATGATTCTAGCAAAGAAGCGAATGGGTTTTATCTAATATATATTTTTTTTTTTTTAGTTGTTTACAAATAATATCTAAAGACGCCAAAATGAGGACAGTTTGTCCTCACTATTTATAAGTACCAGAACCTGGAACCCATATACTCAGGTACCTCATTAACTGCGTATCTCTATTTTTCCCAGGAATAAAGCCTAATAGTTTCCAACTTCAAACCAACAGAAAGATAACTCAGACTTTGCAATAGGGCACGCTCTAGTGTTCACCTAATGGGAAAGGTACACTAAAATAAGAAGTTTTATTTTGCTACTGAAAAAAAATATGGTCCAAAAGCAATAGGATATATTTGAACTTTATTTTGGGTTTCGGGTTCCCGTCAGACAATTTTTTCATCCAAAAAATGTCCAAATTTTCTACATGATTGCAACACTTTATCTTCTATAGGAAGAGAAAGTAAAAATAGCAGTGTGACATCGTTCCATCTTATTCAAGGACACTGACAAACAAAACCACAGACTTGTAATACCAAAGTTCCTCTTTTTTTTTATTACCATCTACCTACTAATTATAACTAAAAGAGAATCTAAAATCAGCAATAAAAATAAACCTGACGCTTTAACTTTAGAAAAGCAGAAGTTTTGTGTGAGTTTTAAAGCGGGACCCATTAGGTGAACACTAGAGCGTGCCCTGAAAACTAGTAGAAACACTATACTTTATGTATAAATGACTACTGATCGACTAAAACAATTTTATTTCAAGAAATTGATTTGTAAATCTGTAGAACACATTGCTGTACCTTTACCGGAGATTAGAGCAGCCGATCGACGTAACTTCTTTAACTTAATCCTTTCCCAATTATAATTGGGGTTGATGCTGCTTCCCTTAATTCTGCCATGCCACAATCCATTATTCGGTGCCTACTCTCTTTAGCTGTAACCCTTTCCTGGCACGTTAAACCAACTCGCTTTTTGCTGATGATCTATCATCACTGGTTTGAAGCAGATTTTTTTAAAGGCTGGATGCCCTTCCTAACACCAAACCTTTTGTATTAACACTGTCGAAACACCGTCACCTAATGAAACTGGCTACATTAGCCACCGAGTTGACAATCGGACTTATAAAATGTCCGAATTTTACAAAGATTTCTCATGGAACTAATACGCCATTAAGTTTATTGATTACTTAATACCAATTTATCAAAATTTCTTTTTGGATAAGTTTGGGAAATATCCTATTTTCACAAAATTGATTGACTCATTGGGAATTTCGGAATATTTCCTAAATAATATAATAAACCAAAAAAAAAAAAAAAAAAAGTTCGTATATGCACCAGAAAAAAACTTCATTTTTTTAGTAACTTTGAAATGACCCCAAAGGATTCATCTAGGCCATTATATCTCCCATAGTGTCTGATGTGTTTGGATTACAAAGAAAGGATGAGTTTTTGACCCAAAATGTTGAGATGTAAAACAACACCCATTAATAGATATCAGATTCAACTTAAAGCTCAAAATCAAACTCAAAATCGTCTCGCCGAAGGACGTAAAACAGAAAATGGACCGGTCTTGTCAAGCTAAAGACACAATAAACCATTCGCTCGGCCTGAGGTAATCTACCTTGCCTGGCAGAGGTTTCCTATTGCTGGAAGTGTTTCTGTTCAGAAATATCTGCAGACCACCAAGGCAGGGAAGACTCTGGCAACATATCACGCAAAGAAAAGATTTAAGCAAAATACTTTCGGCGTGATATGTTGTGATTGAAGCAAAACAACCCTATTACTTTGTCATAGACCGGTAATAGGGTGAATACCGAAATAGCGAGAAGTAAGTGGACAATCATAATAATAGACTGCTTCAATAAGTCCCATACGGATCTTTTCCGGGACTCTTGCCAAATGCTAAACTGAAACTGTATTATTATATGGTCAAAATCCCATATTGACAATACCAAATGCAACATCGTATTTCTAAACAGATTCTGATAAAAGTCATTTCGTATTTTTCTTCACTAAAAAAATGTCACAAAAAATCACCGGGGGGTTCCTTTTAGATTATCTTTTTATGTTTTTAAACCATATATTTTTAAGTATTGCAATTTTTAATTTCTTCTTGCAAATTGTCACCTACCGCCAAAAAGATAAATTTCATGTTGACATTGAAATGATCCCCCGAACAAAAACATTAAAATATTTCGAGAGGTTATTAAAAGAAGAGAAAAATACATTAAAATAATTTTTAATTGGATTTTTGCCCATTATTTTAATATCGGTGTCAAGCTATAAATTTAATAAAATGATTCTGGTTCTCGCAAGACGTACTAGACCTTGATATGGTATGGCTTAGAAGTTAAAAGTTTATATTCTTTCGTTCACTCTAATAATGGGCGAGTATGAGGCCTATTAGGGCCCAATTATTAATCAGGCAATTTCAAGAACGTAATGAATGTCCATATGAAGTGTCATCAATATCGGTCAAGGCGTATGTACATACAACTCTTGTATATTGGTTTTGTAAGTAAAATGTCCGTCATTTTACTTGAGCGCAATTCCGCGCTTACTGCATTACATTTTACCAGAAAATGGGCCTCAGACAGGTGAGAAGCATTCGAAAGATTCAGCGAGCCACACTCTGATCGGCCATCAACATGCCGAAATGACCATGTAATTCACTTGGTTCAGATTTTTATTGCGAAAAACCTCCTCTGGATTAACAAGCTCCTCACTATTCTAATATCCCCCCCCCCGTAAAGTCTGACTGTTCCTCCTTTCTTTTAACAGATCATTAAAAGACACGCGAGTTCAGACAAGGGAGAAAATTATGCCTGCAATGACAGTCGAGCTAAAATTCATTCCGAAAGAAGCTTTTTCGTAATGCTTAAAACAATGACGCAGTGAGAACTGTGCAGAGTCCAACGGATACTAGGTTTCCAACGCCAATTATTGTTACCGGCTAATCTTCAGCGTTATCAAAAACATTTGGGAGGTGCAAGGGCCGGCACAAGAAGACGAGGTCGCCCCAGATTAAGATGGAAAGATCAAGTACGGAAGGATATGCACCAGCTGAACATCACAGAAGAGGAGGCACATGCCAGAATGCATTGGAGGCGGATAGTTGACGAGGCCAAAAGCCTACTAGGCTTCGAATGGCCCTGGGAGTAAGTAAGTAATCGTCAGGACCGCCTATTACCATGCTAATATTTCTACGTCTATTACCTATTACCATGTTATAATATTTATTTAGATCTTTTAATTTTAAGGAAGACAAGTTGGAAAAACCTGAATAGATGTGAACGAATCGTATGGGGTCATGCATTAAGAACTGGACAAAATTCGGACGGCGCGGACAAAATTCAGACTTTCATTGCCGATTTTAAAGTCTTGACTGTCATAAAAATATAGCATTAGGTACAGGTAACATCAATCTAGAGTAGTAAATTTCAATGGTGATCTTGAATATTTCGTTCAGATGTTTGGCAAATCTTCTCGAAATCACCATTCAATCTCCATAGTTTACATAGGTGAAATAATATTTTAGAGATTTAACGAAACCTTCTTTTTTTTTAAAAAAAAAAGTTATGCCCCGGAACCATATCCCTTTACTTCAGGACACTCCTTTATACAGCCATGCCATTCCGGAAACGAGAAAATTTCTGAGGGAAATTAGAAAATTTTCGCTCCGGGCGGTATTCAAACCCAAGAGTGTCAATGGTCTTAACAACTCGGCCACGGAGATCGGTGGATTTCAATGGCGACTAGCTGAGAAAATAATACACAGTTGTTCAACAATGTGCACAGGGCCATTTTTATCAATGAGCACAGTGGGCACTGGATCAGGGCAGTACATTCTCAAGGGCGGAAATTTTGAGCATATATGTTCGCAATGATTTAAAATGATCATTTTTATAATAGTCTCTCATCGCTTCGACCTTTTCTTATTGTAACTAAGTTGACACTGACTAGTAGGAATCAAAAAATTCTGCTCAAAACCTGACTGTCATTGGGATCAAACATGAACTCCTTAAATCAATGAAATTGCCGATGAATTTTCAAGTCTTAAGGCACGGCCGCAAACTTTTGATCTTTTTACGAAGAAAAGGCGAACATTTTTTGGGCCTAGGGCGCTTTTTAGGGCTGAAATGGCCCTGAATCTACATCGATAGGTATAGAAAGGCAATGAAATATCGACGTATGTTTATCAAATCGAACAATGTTGCAAGTGTAAAGCGTATGATACTATTCTTTTTTTCGGGAAATTTGTCAGTGGAAGAAGGAAGGATAAAGAACATGTTGGATGAAATTTCAAAAAATGAGTTGAAGTGGAAAATACTGTGCATCATGATGATGTAATAAATTCCATTTCAGTAATCAAGGCAAAAGTATCAGACAAGAGGAAATGTTAAACAGACTCATACAAAAAATATGCAAAAGGAAAAAGCGCTTACCTAGAGATTAGCATTTTCAAAAAACAACGAAATATTTTTGTTTCGAGGAAAAAAAGGTCAAAAGATGAATCTGTGGATGAGATATTTATGTTCAAAACAGAAACCAAAAAGTTAGTAATAGGTAGAAATAAAACTTTAGAAAATAATAAAGTTATTTGTAATAATATTGCTTATATTAGTAAGGTTTAAATTTAAATAGAAGAATGGCCAATGACTCTATCATGATGAATACACAGGCAGGGCCGTACCCAAGACTTTTTTTCGAGGGGGGGAGTACGAAGGATTGACAGCCAAGCCAGGACTAACACCTGCAAATGATGATCATGGAAGGTGATGTTCATGATGATGTTGTGATGTTATTCTTGTTATTGATGTTGTTCTTGTTGATGATGATGATTTTATTCTTGTTGTTGATGTTGTTGTTGTTGTTGTTGTTGTTGGTGGTGGTGGTGGTGGTGGTGGTGGTGGTGGTGATGATGAGCTACACTTTACAATATTACATAAGTCATGCTTTAAAAAAACTCTGCCAATATGACACATGGGTTTATAATTTTTCTGGCAAAAAAAATGGGGTGTACCCCCCAAAAAATTGAGGGGGGATCTCATGACGATTCCAAATCTGGGACGTAATTATACCCTAAATTTGACATACCTATCAAATTTGAAGTCTCTGGCTCTTACCATTCTCTTTTTAGGCAGGATTAATGAAAACCGCTTTAAAGCGGTAAAAACCTCCAGCATATTTAATTGAACCCAAAAGTTTCGGAGCTAGCTGAAACCCCAAATATGACATACATACATAATTTCAATTCTCTTGCTCTTATATAACATTCTCCATTTAAACAGCAATACTGAAAACCGCTAAAAAGTGGAAAAATCGCCAAGGGTGTATTCGATTGCACTCAAAAGTTTCGGGGCACAATTAGAGGCCAGATGGGAAATATATTTGTACGGACGGTGGACAAACGGATTTTTTTTTTATTCGAGTTTTGGATTCTATGTACCTTGAAACGTATAATATCAAATTTTAAGGGGGGGGGGGCGTGATTTTTTTTTCCATGACGATTCGAAAGGTTCATTATTGAAAATAATAAACCAAAATAATGAAATTTCGGGGGGGGTCTGAACCCCATGGACCCCCCCTGGGTACGATCTTGTACACAGGTGTCCAATAGATCACTAATGATAAAGATGATCAGACATTCCAAACTTACAAGTACGAAACCGGGATTGAGTAATATAAAGTAAGGAGGATAAAATAAATGTTATCATAAAAAAAAACTTTTAACCAACAACACTAACATGAAGAAATCAAAGTGAAAAAGAAGGAGCAATATATAAACCCGACAATTACAAATCAAAATGAACTCAAAATGTCATCAACTACAATTAATCTTGAACAGAATTCCCAACCCTCTCCAAGTCGACATCACTTTAGTTGATTCTCTATCTTGTTATAAAAAGAACATCACTTAAATATGTCAAGGGGAGAAAAGAGAGAGAAAAAAAGAAGACAGATAAAAAAACGACTCGTCAAAAGTTTGAGAAAGTTCAACAAGAAATGAAATGAATCAAGTATTGAATTAGATACGCTACTCAAACAATGATGGGAACATTAAAGGATTATATCGAACAACTTGATTTGAATAGAAAACCAAAGAAAAACCTTTTAAATGTAACACATGGGTTCATTATTATATTTCTGAAAAAAAAAAACACCCGAAAATTTGATATTTTACATTTCAATGTACATATTAGAATCTAAAAGTCAAATAAAAAAATCCGTTCTTTCGCAACTTCCACACCATGTATACCGTGAAAGGAACTTTTGTCAATTAAAAAAAAATAATGAAATTTCGGGGGGGTCTGGACCCCCCTCTGGGTGCGGCCTTGTACACAGGTGTTCAATTGAGAAAGTTTGAGCATTTTTGGGTACCGTTGTGCGCCGAAACACCGTGAAAGGAACTTTTGTCAATAAAAAAGAAATATTGAAATTTCGGGAGGGTCTGGACCCCATGGACCCCTCTCTGGGTACGGCCTTGTACACAGGTGTACAATTGAGAAAGTTTGAGCATTTTTGGGTACCGTTGTGCGCCGAAACACCGTGAAAGGAACTTTTGTCAATAAAAAAAAATAATGAAATTTCAGGAGGGTCTGGACCCCATGGGCCCCCCTCTGGGTACGGCCTTGTACACAGGTGTTCAATTGAGAAAGCTTGAACATTTTTGGGTACCGTTGTGCGCCGAAACACCGTGAAAGGAACTTTTGTCAATAAAAAAGAAATATTGAAATTTCGGGAGGGTCTGGACCCCATGGACCCCCCTCTGGGTACGGCCTTGTACACAGGTGTTCAATTGAGAAAGTTTGAGCATTTTTGGGTACCGTTGTGCGCCGAAACACCGTGAAAGGAACTTTTGTCAATAAAAAAGAAATATTGAAATTTCGGGAGGGTCTGGACCCCATGGACCCCCCTCGGTACGGCCTTGTACACAGGTGTCCAATTGAGAAAGTTTGACAATTTTTGGGTACCATTGTGCTCCGAAACAATTCGTAACTGTAGGTCGCAAAGGATTTCATGCTAAAATTCTCTTTTTAGAGAGGATACATGAAAACCGCTAAAATGCGGAAAATATCGCCAACTGTTTAATTGATTTCACCCAAAAGTTTCGGGACTAAATAAGACCCCAAATGGAACCTATGTACTAAATTTAATCCGAATTGACTAAGGCTAAGTGGCCATCATGACGTTCTGTGGAGAAATGGATTTTTTTTCGATTTTTGGATTCTAAGTACCTTGAAACGTAAAATATCAAATTTTGAGTTCGTTTTTTCGTGACGATTCCAAAGAGTCATTATTGAAAATAATAAATAAAAAAACAGACGACCTTATCCCTACATATGTACATACTCCATCAATTTCTGGTGTGAAGGAAGTTGTCTTGTTCAAATCTCTCTTTTCACGTGAGCAGCGGGCCCAGCGATTTTCGTGAATGAAGGTTGGACATTACAAGAGGATTTCGCCATGAAATTTGGGCCTACCAATCTTAATAAGTTGAAGGCAACTTTTCCAAGTTGAAGCATCGGATGAATGATAGCCACTTTAGTTTTACCGTGAAAAATTTTGCAGCACACTTGAGGATTTTCTTTGTTGAAGGGAAGTGTTTATTAGGTAATGGAAAAATACAAACCTTCATACTTCGCCTCAACGTTGTTTTTTCAAGGAATAAATTTCATATTTAAGGTTCATATTTTGGTCATTTTACCGTTGTATTTTTAATGTTATATTTTAGTAAAAATAATATTCATATTTTTTTTTTTATTATTTTGGCCAGCTGCCCACGTTGATCTCACCCAGGTTTGGGCCGGAAAAATAGCAGCATCACGAAAGCGCGAACCCACGTAGAACAAGCTCGCTAGACGTTGATTAACTTCAGTGATCTAACGGGAACTGGTCTATTCAACGTGCCATTGACGCTGGCTTAAAACGTCATATTGAACGGCTCTATAAAGTTAACAGAATAAAACAGCCTCAATAGCTCAGTTGGTTGAGAAGGTAGTTTCGTAACCGGGAGGCTGTTGGTTCGAATCTATATCCATCCTCAAAATCTGTTCACCATACATCTACATAAATGTCTCATTAGAAACCTACAATCAAAATAAATATAGATACAATAAGCAAGGGAAAAGAAAGGACTTTAATGGGAAAAAGAACTACAAAAGGAAAATAAAAGCGAAGATGTGAAGGAAATAAAAGGGGTAGATATTAAATTAAACAACAAGTTTAGTTCCTGTTCAATATGTAGAAAACATTATTCATCATTCAATTATTACAAAGAACAAAAACAATAATATAATGTAAACAAAGTCATCGGATTAAAGGCTTTTAAAAAAACAAAAAAATTAGGGTCAAAAAATGAAAATTAAACCAAAAGCGACATATCTGATGATCTCTTGAACTGTAACTAATTCAAAAATGTTTTCCGGGGAGGTTTGTAAAAGAGACATTATTATGTAAAAACAGACAGCAAAAATTTGAAAGTTCTGTTTTTTTTATATATGTATAAATGAAAGTCTTTTGATATATTTTTTACAAATGATAAAAAATATTTATATTTGAATTCCCTGATTTTACAAATCAGTGTACTGGATGTCTAAGAATAGAAGTTTTAATGTTGTATTTTTTTTTCTTAATTTGGCTTTAATGTCTCTTTAACATCTATTGGTCATTTGAGACGGGGACTTTACCCTCCATTCTAGTTATTTTTCTAGTTTCTTCTTTGATAGAGGAAAGCTCCAATTCGGACATTTTTGACGTAGCCAAATTTATTCATTAAGGAAGGCTCTCTTTTTTTTTTTTTTTTAATTTGTCTTTTAACATCTATTGGTCATTTGAGACGGGGACTTTACCCTCCATTCGCTGGAAACTTGCAAACCAGCTACCCACATTGACATCACCCAGCCAGAGTTGGGCCGCAATAATAGCCTGCATCACGAGGGCGCGAATCTTTGTCGACATCCACATGGTACAACCTCGCTGGACATTGTCTAACTTCAGTGATCGAACGGGAACTTGTGTATTCAACATGTCATAGACGCTGACAAAGATTTTGTATAAACTCTCGGTATATTGCTTCCTCTGTATCAAAATCCTGGCAAAGTTGATAGAGATCTTATTTGTTAAAAGGCATTGGATAGCTACTGAAAACATAAAACAATTAATGTGACCAAATGTTCTAGAAGCTCTGTGAACTGTAGACCTCACTGCCTTTTACAGCATGAGGATCTGGTTGGCCCAATAGAGCCATACTCAGCTCATTCTGTGAATGATTTGAATGATCATACCTGGAAATGTAGCCACTGAGGAGAGCAAGCCAGACTCATTAGGTGACGATCCTTAGCCCGTGTACATACAGAAGGTTTGGTGTTAGGAAGGGCATCCAGCCTTAAGAAACTTTTCTTCAAACCCATGATGAGAAATCATCCGCAAATAAAGAGTTTCTACGTAGTTTTCATGGATATTGTGAGAAGCAAGCTGGGAAAGAGTGTGTAGGAATAGCTAAAGACAGTAGGCACTGAAAAAAAGGTTGTGGCATGGTCCAAGCTGCGCCGAACCCAAATAGAATAATTGGGAAAGGTTGAACTTAACGGAGGAGAAGGTTGAATGATCATTTAATAAGATATTTGAGATTCATCGTAGTAATAAAAAACAGACAGACAAGTAAAAGAAAAATTGTCGTTTTAAAACTACACCTCACTTGTTCAGTGAATTATGCTCATCGGGCGGTCATCGAATACGAGGAACTTTCCAGTATATCCTTAATTATCTAAATCTTTCCCGTCATTTGGAATGTGGCCTTTGAATTTTTTGTGTAGACCACCCTTAAAGTTTTGATTTTTTTACTTTCCTTATCCTATAAAAAGGAAAGTACTGTAATGGGAAATTTTCGATGCCCAGCTTTCAAATTTCAAATCCAAAAGACGTTTCGGGGTCCCCAGAGCCCAAATCTCGTCAGTCATTGTTTCGTGCGTGTCTGTCTGGATGTAAACAAGATATCTCAAGAACGGTAATTGCTAGAGACTTGAAATGTTATATGTTTATGCCCGGAGCGAACCACGAAGCTTTGGTTGAAATCGAATTTACGAATTTGATGCCTATTCATATTACTCTTATGCATTGATTGCGCTTGGACACATGTGAATCCAGTTAGATTTACTGTTGGCGGTTTTCGCTCGCCTTTTGGCGGTTCCTGCCTAAAAAATGGGATGTACAGGGAACAGTAGGCGGCGCCAGAGACTTGAAATTTGGCATATATGCTAATTATATACATAGAATGTATAAAAACACATTATGTAGGTATAAAAACACACTGACCAATGGCTGGAACTCGAGATTTTGACTCCGGGGACCTCAAAACTTGTTTTAGCATTGAAAACTTAACATCGAAAATTTCAGCCCATTATGGATTCTTCTTTTTTTATACCTACATAAGGAAAGTCGTGTGATGTTCACAGCAGATTTTTTTTTTGTACATGACTGACTTTTGATGATTTTTTAGTCGACATTTGTAAAGGCTCAAATTCATGGATTGAATTAAATGCAGCAGAATGAGTCTGCATTGAATTGATGTTTGTATATAAAATAAAAATCTAGGCTTTTTGGGGTTAAAAATGGACGGAATTATGTCCATTTTTTTTTTTTCAAATAAAATATATAATCTGACTAATGTATGATTTGAATTTGAAAAGAGCTTTTGTCAAACTGTTCACTTTTGTGTTACGCTTGGGTTCATACTGACAGAATTTGTTTTTTTTTTGACGACTGACTGAGGATGTTTTTTTTTTTTTTTTAAAAAAAGCATATTTTGAGAAAAATATGAAGCCAATGCAAGACTCCGAACACAATCCTGAGGATGCAAATCTTGGATTGTAGATATACAAGATACATAATGCAATAAAAAGAATACCAGATAAAAAAAAAATAAGTTTTAACTAAAAACGAGTCATAGCGAAATACGACAATATCATTAACTTATGTATTTTTCCTGAATTACTTTGGGGGAACAAGTGAACAAAAAATGACAAACATGTATCCTTAAAAACATTATATAGGTATATTAGGACCATAAAAATAGTACATCTAAAATTTTTACATCCTGAGAAAGTTTGAG
>CM022881.1:27111952-27125583 GCA_012654025.1 Pachypsylla venusta | reverse complement strand
CCAGATGCTGGCTACGCCCTTGCTCCTTTTTGGAAAATCCCATTTTTTTAATCTCTTCTGCGCAGTTGGTATTCAATGGTGTAACCCTGTATGTATGTTTGATCATATTAAAATCATGTACAAATGTACCTATCTGAGGTCACCATGATTATATCAAACATCTCTCTGTGAGAGGTATTTGGATCTGATACTTACACGAGTATATGTGAATGGGAATTGGTCAATTGATATAACCACAGAGACAAAAAAAAAAAAAATAACTCAAATAATATCTAATGATAGCATTAGATTGAAGTGATTTGCAAGTGATCGATAGAACATAATCATTGGAACTGCGTGGAACCCGTAATGGATTAAGTTCAAACCATTCTCGGATTCTCTCACAATTGCTTCTCAGTGGCGAATCATTATAAATTTCACCTTAGGAAATCTGAGGACTCTGTGGAAGGACGGTACGTTCTCGGTCGGTAATACGATTATAGACCTGTAACTATCCGGCGGCCTCAGGGCCAAATTAGAAATCGTATTTCCGGCCTGATCTCAGGCCCGGCGAGAGGGGGGAAATGGGGGAATCNGCAGAATTTTTTGGTTGAATAAGTGGAACTTGGCCTTTTTTCAATGATAATTTTTTGTGAGATTTCCTTATACATATATGATACGGTAGCTGTTACGATATTTATATTGCTGTCTTTGTTTTTCAAGGACAATGGAAATTGGGGCCGGGATATTGGTTTGTGTCCAGCCTGTATATTGCAACCTTTAAAAGCCATGATTTAAACTTTTCGCTTTCGCCAGGCGCCTTAGGAGCACGGCCATTCTGACTTTTTAGCAAATTCAAAATAATATTTTGTCCTTTCCCGGTTTTGAACTCGTAACTCTGGAATGGCTGGCCATACCATTGCAGAAAATATCCTAAAATAATTACTATAGGGCCACCTAAAACTTTCTCGCTTTGAGTTGATATGTTGTTGCGACAAATTTTAAGATATCGGACCGTGACTGTCCGATTTTGGTGAATAAATTATAACTTTGGCCATAACTCGAAAACAGCTTGACATATTTCAGTTCTGATAATTTTCCTGTGGTCGTAGATCATGATTTTTGGGGGGGGGGGGAGTCCATTCCCTTCAATTTTTCGCTAGCTGCTACGGTTTGGGCTGTGGTATTGTAACCGACAACCCCTCATACATACAAATTTCTGATTTATATATTAAGATTCTACTTGGTGACCCGCTTACCACGACACTGATGTTAATATAATCATATTTCAAGTAAATTTATATAAAAAAATATATAACTGTTGAAAATTATTGGTATCAACCAAAATCATCACCTACTTAACATTTGTAATGATGTGATAGTATGTGTAGAAATAGTATGTGTGCGTTCCCTTCTGTGGCCCCTTCCATGTGGTCACTGAGTATAATTTGGTACATCGAACTGGTTTTTCTTTTTCTCTCACAATTATGATATCTGCTGATAGGGGGACTTAAAAAAATAGGTACTTAAAACACGACCAACTCCATGCCAGTCGTAAAACGCGGCTAAAGGAAGAGTCGGAAACGATATCTTTTCTATTACCCATGCATAAGGCAAGAATAAGCTACTGCGTGTGTTCACTGAGTGTAATTTGATACATCGAACTGGTTTTTCTTTTCCTCTCACGATTATGATACCTGTTCATAGGGGGACTTAAAAAGCATAATTCAACGCAACCAAGGCCATGCCAGTCGTAAAACGCGGCTAAAGAAAGGGTCGGAAACGATATATTTTCTATTACCCATGCATAAGGCAAGAATAAGCTACTGCGTGTGTTCACTGAGTGTAATTTGATACATCGAACTGGTTTTTCTTTTCCTCTCACGATTATGATACCTGTTCATAGGGGGACTTAAAAAGCATACATCCAACGCAACCAAGTCCATGCCAGTCGTAAAAGGCGAATAAAGGAAGGGTCGGAAACGATATCTTTTCTACTACCCATGCAGAAAGCAAGAAGATAGAAGCTACTGCATTATCCGTAAGAATTCTCATGTATCAACTACTAATGGCGAGTTGTTGCAAACCAGCCCCACGGTTTCTCCATTACCCATGCAGAAAGCAAGGAGAAGCTACTGCATTATCCGTAAGGATTCTCAAGTATCAACTACCCATGGCGAGTTGTTGCAAACCAGCCCCACAGTTTCTCCATTACCCATGCAGAAAGCAAGGAGAAGCTACTGCATTATCCGTAAGGATTCTCAAATATCAACTACCCATGGCGAGTTGTTGCAAACCAGCCCCACGGCTTCTCCATTACCCATGCAGAAAGCAAGGACAAGCTACTGCATTATCCGTAAGGATTCTCAAGTATCAACTACCCATGGCGAGTTGTTGCAAACCAGCCCCACGGCTGTTAACTATGATGATGATTATGATACCTAATAAAGAAATACACTTTATCGTTGCTTAATAATGTTAAAGTTGGTATAAGGATATTTTTTCATCTAGGACCAAAATTCTTTTTAGAGAGAGATTGTAACTTTCAAATGTTTGCCGTCAGCATAATTATCTTCACGTTTTTGGTTGATACTTTGATTAAGTCGTTCAATATTTTCCTTTATCAAATTACCTTCAGACTCTCTAATCAAGACTCACCAGTCTAACCGTTAGGTACCCTTTAATGTCCAGAAATTGCTCAGTTTCTTCGGCTTCAGAAACTTACAAACCATCTAATCCGCATTGACTTCAGCCAGCCTAAAGTTTGGCCGGGAATAGCCAGGTATCAGTAGGTCGAGAATATAATTCGTCACTCAGTAAGTAAAATCTCGACCGTCTTTGCTTAATTTGAATAACTGGTGTATACAACGTGACAAAGACTCTGACAAAAAAGCCTTTGAAATTAAAACAATGTAGATGTGTCTTATAGATCTTTGTGATATTTCATCACAATTGTGGCCATCACAGCATTCGGAAGTCATTTTAACAATAACTCTAATATCACAAAGCTATGTACCTATAAACATCTTATCTTGTCGCCATTAACATGAGCCCTCAAACAGCTGCGCTGTCTCCAAACACAACCAGACCAATTAGAATATGCATTTGAAGAAAAAAAACTATTTAAATTTTTTCGACCAACCCGGGTTCAAACCCGATATAAAACGGGAGTACTCTTTACCACAGAGAGTCATTCTTTAGCCAGCGTCTATGGCACGTTTAATATACCAATTCCCGATAGATCACTGAAGTTAAGCAACGGCCAGCGAGGTAGTTGCATGTGGGTGTCCATGTGGGTTCGCGGCCTCGTGATGCTTGCTATTTTTTCGGCTGGGTGAGGTCAATGTGGCTAGCTGGTTTGCAAATTTCCAGCGAATGAAGGGTAAAACCCCCGTCTTGAATGACCAATAGATGTTAAAGAGACGTTAAGCCAAATTATAAAAAAAAAAAAAAAGTCATTCTTTCCTACCCTCCCTAGAAATTACAAATCTTGGATTATAAAGTAAGTAGTTTCCTTAATATTTCTTCAAAATATGTTTCATCTCTTAGGTATTAGATTATACTTGTTCAATAAAGTCTTTGGTTTTTATGAGCGTGAGATCGTTTGATTGATTTTCCCCACAGGTACCTGACGGGTATACGGGAACCGTTGATCCCGGGGTCCCGAGCAAGCGACTGTGGCAGACTGGCTGATCTCCTTCAACGAGATGTCCCAGGTAGTAGTGTACAAATAATAATATTGATGATAAGTTCACAAAACAACAGTCCCGAAACAGCTCTAGAGAATTGGCTAATCCCCACTCTAGTTCTAACGGATTCAGAGAACAAATACAAGCCTCGGAATACTAAGGGACGGAAACGGAACTAGCCCTCGGAAAAGCTTTTGGACCAGAGTACGGACACGATTTGGAACATTAAAAGTATCAAGAGCAAGAGGCAAAACCTACTCGGAGGTCAGAGGGCTCTCCAGGGAGAGAGACGTTTTTCGGCGTTGGTTGGTTAAGGTACTCGACGCTCGCTAGGGCAAAAGGGACAGGATAAAGAAGAAGAATTAAAAACCTAATAGAATTAGTGTATGAAAATTATACAAACCTAAAAATAAAGTAAGTAGTTTCCTTTATATTTCTTCAAAATATGTTCCATCTAATATTAGGTATTAGCCTGTACTTGTTCAATAAATTAGTGTATGAAAATTATACAAACCTAAAAATAAAGTAAGTAGTTTCCTTTATATTTCTTCAAAATATGTTCCATCTAATATTAGGTATTAGCCTGTACTTGTTCAATAAAGTCTTTGGTTTTTATGAGCGTGAGATCGTTTGATCGTGACACTCTGGNAAGTAGTTTCCTTTATATTTCTTCAAAATATCTTCCATCTCTTAGGTATTAGCCTGTACTTGTTCAATAAAGTCTTTGGTTTTTATGAGCGTGAGATCGTTTGATCGTGACACTCTGGTGTTGGTTAGGTGATTGTTGACTCTCTTTTCTATTTTTTTTATCATCATCATCTTCCTATTATTTGAAGTGTACATGACTTTGTCATTCAAATTATAATCCTCGGGTATGTTCAAAATAGATCCTTCATTCTTCTCTAAAATCTCAATCAATTCTTCAAGGGAATTTTTAAGATTTTTATTAGCAGGCTCCTTGTGTAGCAAAGATTAGCAGGCGAAATCTCTATGTGATATAAAATATAGACTAATACATTCTTTAAAAATAATTCTAACGAAAAAATTACGCCAGTCCTTTGCTCTTCATTGCTGCGTGGAAGAAGAACAAACCAAATTTTGCAATGATACTATATTTTTTTTTCATTCTTTTTATTCTTTGAAATTTGGTATAGTCTGCGTCTACAGATCACAGAAGTTTCCTTTTGATAAAAGGTCTACAGATCACAGAAGTATTAACTAGTAACTTTTGATAAAAAGCTTAGGGTATGTACTATGTAAGTAATATTTATATCGATCAGAGATGGAAAAAATTGATAGAATTTTGATCCTACCTGATTGATGACACACCTCTCCAATGTGTTGTTATTATAATGCAAAGGAATAGCCAAGTGCTTTTTTGCAGACAGTTTGGAGTCATAGTTAGATTCTTGTCAATTCAAACTTGCAGACAGTTTGGAGTCACAGCTAGATTCTTGTCAATTCAAACTTGCAGACAGTTTGGAGTCACAGTAAGATTCTTGTCAATTCACACTTGCAGACAGTTTGGAGACACAGTTAGATTCTTGTCAATGCAAACATTGTTTTTAATCATTTTTCTGAGTAGTGAGTGGAGGTAGTTTATTATTATGGTGAATTATTAGTGCCACTGTAAATAAATAGTGTCTTAGTGGATAATTGTTTGGTTTCAACATAAAGGTGCGTTTCCACTTAGCGACATTTGTCGCGCGACATGATCTGTTTCCACATGCAGCATGCATCTCGAGACATTCGTTTCACCATCTACAGTCTTGTTTATATTCTAGCAAGGTGATGAAGTCATAAATTAAATAAATTTTTAAAATTTATCTGAAAATGTTTCAAGTATTTTTCCCGCTGTTATTTTTTTCCTTTCTTATGAGTAAGTTTCAAAATGAGTGACGACAATCTTGTTGCAGCTGTAGCTTCAGTTGCTATCATAATTGACTTATAGAACTCCAAACAGCGCGGCGTAGGAAACATAGATACTGGGGTCGTCCAACTCTTCAAAGTCGTGAAAGGTATAGTTCAAATGAAAAAAAAAAATGTTCCAAATAGCATTCTCACTCAATTTAGGAAAAAAGCTAAACAAAAAATGAAAATTCGCGCGACACGTTTCACTTGCAATGCTGGGCGACATTTCATTGATCCAGATCGACTTTTATCGAGTTGAAATAGCGAGGTCGCACGACATTTTACACGTGTCTCGCGACACGTTTCTACTTAGCGGAATTTGTCTAAGTGGAAACGCAGCTTAATGTGCGAGATAACGGATTGCACATTTAGGAGTACCTCTTGGTATTTGCAACATTACGGTGACTTCGATATAAGTAATGGTCAGAGTAACTAGGTGTGTCCGTGGACAAAAACGGTCGGAGCAATCCGTTTCACATCGAATTTTCGCGCACCACATAAACTTTAGCATATTGCTCCATTATTCCGTTAAAATAAGACTTTTTGAGAATATTGCACCTTTCTTGATTGCATCGTGCCGTTGAGCAGACGGTCCTGTTTAAAGCGCAAAAATAATCGGCCGAAAAATTGAAAACGGTTCAAGATATCGTTCTGAAAATAGATATATGCACCCTTAGGTATATGCAGAATACGAAGAAAAATTTTTGGTAAAAATCGGTTGAGTAGTTTCGGAGGAGTAGGGTAACAAAAGTTTGCAGTTTGTGGGGAGTATAAGGCTACGCTTCGCTCCGCCCAATAACAAAAGTGTGCAGTTTGTAGGGAGTATAAGGCTACGCTTCGCTCCGCCCAATTATTTGTCAAATTTGAAATCTATTCCGTGACTGATGATCGTATATGAATATTGAACTTAGCCGCAAAATATATAGAAACCGGCCATGGAACTCAAGAATTTCATAATATGATTGATAAACTACAAAATTCTAGAGGTTCTATTCTAAACGTATATTTCAGTACCAATTTTCTTTTCATTCTTTGTAATNTGAAATCTATTCCGTGACTGATGATCGTATATGAATATTGAACTTACCCGCAAAATAGAAACCGGCCATGGAACTCAAGAATTTCATAATATGATTGATAAACTACAAAATTCTAGAGGTTCTATTCTAAACGTATATTTCAGTACCAATTTTCTTTTCATTCTTTGTAATATGATTATTACTATAGTTGATATTATACTAGCATATATTATGTACATATCTACCAACAAATACACAGACAAACACACAATCATGCTGTGATTATCCTAGAATAACTATAAGTATATGGTATACCTATAGCTCATTGGGAACATATAATTTACACCTTGTTAAAAGATATTGTTTTTTTTTTTTTTTTTTTTTTTTTTTTTGCCTTGTTTATCAGAATCAAATTTTGGTTAACTTCAATGCCACAATTCATATAGATGCCTACTACAGGGTTACAGATATTAAAAAACAGAGTTTTTGCATACAGTCGACTGTCNTAGTGTACGCTGGGAGTTAATGAGTATTTTAGATGTAAATACAAAGTGTTCCTTGGAGTCAATTTTACTTCAAGATCACCTATTACGCCCTGGGTACCAGTGGAGTCAGTGGATTTTTGATTTATGGGTGGCACGTTGACTTCTATTTTGACCGATTTTATGGCATGTAATTTTTTCCTTTCTATACTTGGTTGATTTTTTTCATTTTAAAAATGGGATTTGTATTCCAACTAAGTCTATGATCCATAAACTTTATAATTTCATTTTTAAGATCACCCACCTTCAATTTATAAATTAATTTTCTATTAATTTATCCACTTGGCAGCCGATACGGAGACATAAATCAATTAATATTTAAATAAATTACAAGGTGAAATCATGTAGGTTTGTCACCTGAACAACTTCTCGTAATATCTGGTCTCTTAGTTTGAACAAATTGAGATACTTACGTCATCTGTAATATATCTGGTCTCTAGTCCGAACATATTGAGATACTTACGTCATCTGTAATATATCTGGTCTCTATTCCGAACATACTGAGATACTTACGTCATCTGTAATATATCTGATATCTAGTCCGAACATATTGAGATACTTACGTCATCTGTAGTATATCTGGTCTCTAGTCTGAACATATTGAGATATTTACGCCATCTTTAATATATCTGGTCTCTGGTCTGCACATATTGAGATACTTACGTCATCTGTAATATATCTGGTCTCTAGTCTGAACATATTGAGATATTTACGCCATCTTTAATATATCTGATCTCTGGTCTGCACATATTGAGATACTTACGTCATCTGTAATATATCTGGTCTCTAGTCTGAACATATTGAGATACTTACGTCATCCGTAATATATCTGGTCTCTAGTTCGAACATATTGAGATACTTACGTCATTTGTAATATTGGCAAAATTAATTGAGTAAAACCAATATTCTTATGAACGAGAGGTTTGCTTAAGATTTTAAGATTTATGGAAGACTGCTGTTTGGGGGTCTAGTATAGGAACGGAATAGACAACCCGTACCTGCCTTACTCATAGATGTCAGAATTAGGGCAATACCCAAGTTTTTTTTTTGGGAGGGGGGTGGTCCGAAAGATTAACAGCCAAGCCAGGACTAACAGCACTTGAAAATGATGATCATGCAAGGTGATGTTGATGTTGTTTTTCTTGTTGTTGATGATGTCGTTGTTGTTGTTGGTGGTGGTGGTGATGATGATGAGTTGCACCTTACAATACTACATAAGTCAAGCATAAAAAAATAATGAAATTTCGATGGGGGGGCGGTCTGGACCTCATGGACCCCCCCTGGGTACGGCCTTGGCCAGAATTACTAATAATCGCTATAATTTTTGACTTCCACCAGTTCTCACACTGGTGGAAGTCAAAAATTATTTGAAAGGAGCCGCATTGTTCAAAACGGGAAACAAAAAAATTAGCCTTGCCGTGCAGGGGACAATCCTGCAAATTGATGATGATAATTTGAATCAGAGCAAAGAAGTTTTTCGGGTGGAATTTTGCCTCGGTGGATAAAACTAAACTGTAGGTTTGGAAAACGTAACTATTATATTGCGGTGCATTTGGAAAAAATAAATTAGTTGGATATATTATAAAATTCTATGAGATTCTCTCCAATTCAAAATAATAAACAAGCCCGTACACAGGGGTCCAGTCCCCCCCCCCCGAAATTTCATTATTTTTTTATGCATGACTTATGTAAAATTGTAAGGTATGACTCATCATCACCACCAGCAACAACAACATCAACAGTAACAATAACAACATCATCATCAGTAACAACAAAAACATCATCAGTAACAACTACAATATCATCAGTAACATCAACAACATCATCAACAGTAATATATAAATCTACAACATCATCAACAGTAACAACAAAAACTAAAGCGTCATCAACAGTAACAACAAAAACTACAACAACATCATCATCAACAGTTGTTAGTCCTGGCTTGGCTGTCAATCATTCGGACCCCCCCCCTCCCCCTCCCGAAAAAAATCTTGGGTATGGCACTGATAATAAACGAATAGTTGAGGATTGACAAAATAATAATTTGAAAATACTAATAGAAAAGTTAATTTTTTTTCCAAAACATCGACACACTACCGGAGTAGAGGAGTAGAATAACGTGGATAGATATTTGATCAATTCTCCTAAAACATAGATAATATTTACAAAAGTGTTAGATTGAATCAAAAAAAAAATTGTCCTCATCAATAACCATGGCTCTAAGATGGAAGACATGCCTTCCTACAATGTTCTTAAAAAGCTCTGACCTTGCTCATAATATAAACAAGTATATAATTATTGAACTCTGCTATAATATTCTCCTCTCTTGGTTGATGTTATAAGAATCTTGCTCTGCCTTGAGCACAATTTTTGATCATACTTTGATTTTTTTAAAACAAAAAAACAAAATACACAATGCTGCACAAAGCTTCTATACAGATGTAAAGTCTTTTCTATACAGTAATGTTAAGCCCTTTCTATACAGTAATTTAAAGTCTTTTCTATTCAGTAATGTTAAGTCTTTTCTATACAGTAATTTAAAGTCTTTTCTATACAGTAATGTAAAGTCTTTTATATACAGTAATGTTAAGTCTTTCCTATATAGTAATGTAAAGCCCTTTCTATACAGTAATTTAAAGTCTTTTCTATACAGTAATTGAAGTCTTTTCTATACAGAAATGTAAAGTCTTTCCTATACAGTAATATAAAGTCTTTTCTATACATTAATGTAAAGTCCTTGACATAAGATCATCATCATCATATGATTCTGCTTCAATATTTGGAATCCTTTTACAATTCTGGAAAATAAATAAAGTCGAATGTTTCAAGTTTTGAAAAATGCAGCTGTTGTTGTAATGTTCATTTTTACCTCGCTGGGCGTTGCTTAACTTCAGTGATCGAACGAGAACTGGTGTATTCAGCGTGCCATAGACGGTGGCTAATGTTCTTGAAAATTGCATCTTGCAGTTGATCTCAAAAAGTTATATAGCTTCATTTTGGGAGATCGCATTTGCATTTTCTGAGTCAATTAAATTTTCATGGAATTGACTTTCCGAGGAACGTTTTACAAAAAGAAGATATACTCGTTAAATGCAAACCCAATTTAGAGCTAAAGATTTCATTAAATAATACGGACCCAACAAAACATTTTTCTAGGGGAACTTTATGCTTTGCAAAGTACATGATTTACTCTTAAGCGATTTAAACAAACAATATATTTTCTTGAAATTAAAAATCTATCACTAAACCATGGCTTTTTGTTTATTTCTTTAAAAAGGCCTTTACCGTTTGTGGGGTCCAGAAAGACTTTGAGTCCTTCGAGGTCGTCGTTTTTAATGTGGCATTTTACATCTGTAGGTCCTAGTTTTATTTCGATTTCATCTCCATGTATGGTGGCGTGTCTGGCCAACCTGTCCGCTTCCTGGTTACCTTTAATACCACCATGACCTTTTATCTATGCTAATTTTATTGTTATATTTTGGTCTATTGCGTTTTTGTAGGCTTTCATGTTACAATCTGTACAATTATGATTTGGTTCTATATTTATTTTGTGGTGATATGCTTTGCAAAGTACATGATTTACTCTTATCGATTTAAACAAACAATATATTTTCTTGAAATTAAAAATCTATCACTAAACCATGGCTTTTTGTTTATTTCTTTAAAAATATTTTTGTAAAAAGGCCTTTACCGTTTGTGGGGTCCAGAAAGACTTTGAGTCCTTCGAGGTCGTCTTTTTCAATGTGGCATTTTACATCTGTAGGTCCTAGTTTTATTTTGATTTCATCTCCATGTATGGTGGCGTGTCTGGCCAACCTGTCCGCTTTATTGTTATTTATTGTTATATTTTGGTCTATTGCGTTTTTGTAGGCTTTCAAAATTTCTAAGTGTACATGATTTGGGATTGTGTTGTGACAGTTGCTTGATAACTTTTGAACTGCGCTTTTGCAATCTGATAAAATTAAAATTTTATTTCTGTTCAGTGTGGATGAATATTCTATGGCTCTCAGAATACCAATCATCTCTGCGGTGTAGGTGGATGTGGCTGAATGCAATTTTACACAAGAGTGACTGTTTTTGGCAGGGCATACGCAAGCTGCGCCCACATTTTCGTTCATTTTAGAGGCATCTGTAAAGATAGTAATTGCGCCTGGACACTTTTCTTTAATTTCATTTTGAAAGATTGTATCTTGCATTTTATTAAAAAAAAAAAAAAAAAAAAAAAAATCGCTAAAATTTTCAATTTCGAGAGATAAAGCTCCAAGATTTCCTCCAAAATTACAATCATCGCATGTCTGACTTCAATTGTGATTCTGTTCTTTACATTCATTGCTCAATTTCAATCAATATTATTGAGTGAGCATAATATAATGGCTCGATCAGTTTTTTTCTTCTTCTTCTTCTTCTTCTTCATGTAAGTTGTCATTTTGTTGGTGTTGTCCATGCCATAGACAAGTTCTTCCACAACATGTCGTTCCCATCTTGGGTCTTGATGGTTTCATACATTAATATAACTCTGTGGCCCCACCTCGCTCACTTTATTTTTTATGATTTCATCTATTGCGAGTGGTATATTTCTTTTCAGGAGAATATTTGATATTCAGGAGAATCACCAGGAGGTTCTCCTACTTTCTCATTATCATTCAGGAGAATATTTGATATTCAAAAGAATCATCAGGAGGTTCTCCTTCTTCCTCATTATCATTCAAGAGAATATTTGATATTCAGGAGGTTCTCCTTCCTCATTATCACTCAGGAGAATATTTGATATTCAGAAGAATCATCAGGAGGTTCTCCTTCTTCCTCATTATCACTCAAGAGAATATTTGATATTCAGGAGGTTCTCCTTCATCATTATCATTCAGGAGAATATTTGATATTCAGGAGAATCATCAGGAGGTTCTCCTTCTTCCTCATTATAATTCAAGAGAATATTTGATATTCAGGAGGTTCTCCTTCATCATTATCATTCAGGAGAATATTTGATATTCAGGAGAATCATCAGGAGGTTCTCCTTCTTCCTCATTATCCTTCAGGAGAATATTTGATATTCAGGAGAATCATCAGGGGGTTCTCCTTCTTTCTCATTATCATTGAGGAGAATCATCAGGAGGTTCTCCTTCTTTCTCATTATCATTCAGGAGAATATTTGATATTCTGGAGAATCCTCAGGAGGTTCTTCTTCTTCCTCATTATCACTCAGGAGAATATTTGATATTCAGGAGAATCATCAGGAGGTTCTCCTTCTTCCTCATTATCATTCAGGAGAATATTTGATATTCAGGAGAATCATCAGGAGGTTCTCCTTCTTCCTCATCATCATTCAGGAGAATATTTGATATTCAGGAGAATCATCAGGAAGTTCTCCTCCTTCCTCATTATCATTCAGGAGAATCATCAGGAGGTTTTCCTTCTTTCTCATTATTATTCAGGAGAATCATCAGGAGGTTCTTCTTCTTCCTCATTATCATTAAGGAGAATATTTGATATTCAGGAGAATCATCAGGAGGTTCTCCTTCTTTCTCATTATCATTCAGGAGATTATTTGATATTCAGGAGAATCATCAGGAGGTTCTCCTTTTTTCTCATTATCATTCAGGAGAATTATCAGTAGGTTCTCCTTCTTTCTCATTATCATTCAGGAGAATCATCAGGATTTTCTACTTCTTTCTCATTATCATTCAGAAGAATCATCAGGAGGTTCTCCTTCTTTTTCATTATCATTCAGGAGAATCATCAGGAGGTTCTCCTACTTCCTCATCATCATTCAGGAGAATCATCAGGAGGTTCTCCTTCTTTTCTCATTATCATTCAGGAGAATCATCAGGAGGTTCTCCTTCTTTCTCATTATCATTCAGGAGAATCATCAGGAGGTTCTCCTTCTTTCTCATTATTATTCAGGAGAATCATCAGGAGGTTCTCCTACTTCCTCATCATCATTCAGGAGAATCATCAGGAGGTTCTCCTTCTTTCTCATTATCATTTAGGAGAATCATCAGGAGGTTCTCCTTCTTTCTCATTATCATTCAGGAGAATCATCAGGAGGTTCTCCTACTTCCTCATCATCATTCAGGAGAATCATCAGGAGGTTCTCCTTCTTTCTCATTATCATTCAGGAGAATCATCAGGAGGTTCTCCTTCTTCCTCATCATCATTTGGGTGTCTATTCACTTCGGATAGAGCCGTTCATCATCAGCAAATGTGTTTTTGTTTCTTGCCAGTTGGAAAGCATTTTTCTTACGATGATGATGAATATCGTGATTTTCAAAACGCTCCTGGTACTTAACACCGAACGTTTTTATCTTGTTGCTTACTAGTGGTACATCTACGTAATCATGCACATTTTTTGTTTCTGATATTGGTACCTTGGGGTCTGCTGAAGAATCTATATATATAAAAGGAAAATATGTTGTGTGTATTTATGTTTGTTTGTCCGGAATTGTTTGGCCAGAAGGGTAGGAGATATCGAAAAATTGATGGGAATGGACCCC
>CM022881.1:27097765-27111803 GCA_012654025.1 Pachypsylla venusta | reverse complement strand
CCCCCCCCCACACACACACACACAAAACTATAGACTGAGACCCCAGAAAAATTACCATTGTCAAAAATGTACAACCTTTTTACGGCCGATTTTTTGATTTCTGTATGGGCCGATTTTTTGATTTTTGTATTAGGTAAGAGATATAGAACAATTGATGGGATGCACCCTTCGACCCCAATCGAAAGACTGGGACCCCAGAAAAATTATCAGAGTTCAAAACATTTTCTGTGAAATTCTACAAATTTTAACCGTGGCAAGGCACGGGACACAGCTGCTAGTCTCTACATATTTCGTTCAATAATGGAAGAGGTAAAATCTTCTTAAAGACGTCCATTGACGAAAACTTGAGTAAAAAGTGTGTAGATTTTTCTGTGCAAGATATAGAGCTCCATTGAACCACTATTAAAAACACATCCTCTATGGTACAACATCAGACCTCTACATCGGTGCCCTAATATATGTACTTGAATTTAGAAATATAGAAGTGCAGCAGTGTATCCAGCCAAGTATGGCCCTATTGCACAAGAGCTGAATGTGTTTGGCATCTTGTCAACTATTAGAAAACCCTTGTCGTCTAATTATTATGTTTTGATCTGCTTTGAATAATGGCCACACAGATTTCATCAAGTGAGTAGAACGATTTTATTTTGCATGTTCTACATCTGAAATCTGTCAAAGCATCAGATCCGACACGAGAAACAATGTTGTAGGTACCATCCATCATACTTTATATAGAAAGATACAATCTTACCTATTTATTAAACAAAACCATTATTTTCTCTTTAGTCTTGTCAAACAGTGTCCATTCATTCTTTTTTTTTATATTTCATTCATTTTTAAATACTTTTGCATGCTTGAAATATTATAAAAAGGAAAGCCGATATCATCATCATAATAATATTAAACCAAACTCAAAGAAAGAGAGAGAGAGAAAAAAAAAAAAAAAANATTAAACCAAACTCAAAGAGAGAAAAAAAAAAAAATGACAAAACAATATCGTGCATGCATTATAGATATTATAAGTTCAGGGATTCTTAAAGATTTCTGTCCCGTATTATATATCAAGGTAGCCACTTTTATTTTGCACGAGACAAATGTTGGAGTTGTTTGGTTACTGAACAAATCATGACACACTGCTCAAAATTTTCCGAGGAAAGGCAAAGAAGAGATGGCAAAATAATATAAAATAAAATGGACCGTTTACTTTTAAAAGCGATAGTCAATTGAAGGAGCTCATGGGTCCCACCCACGGGGCCCCTGAGAAAGATGCACCAAAATGGGCCGATTATTATTATATTTTTTTTTTTTCATAAAATAATGCCATAGTTACCCATTTTAAATTTCATCAAAATTGGTTATGTGGTTTTCATTTTAGAGAATAGGTCCAATTGTGACGTTCTTGGACCTAAACCGATGGGGGGGAATTCCGAATAAAAGTTTAAAAACAGTGGTTAATTAAAATTTCCAATACTTTAAATGATCCCTGTCGGCTGTAGACATTATTTTTTAAAAAAAATCATGTGAAATTTCCAATTTAAGGACCATTTTGGCCCCTGGCGGCACCCCTGAAAGGGGTACACCCTCGTGAGACCATTTATTTTAGGTCAAATGATTCCATAATTACTGATTTTAAATTTCATCAAAATTGGTTATGTGGTTCGGATTTTAGATATTCGGACCCAAAAAACCTGTTCGGGGGGCTCTAGGACCGCCCCTGGGACAGATATCGAGAAAAAGAAAAATATCGTTCTGGATTTTTGCCCAAAGATGACCTGTGCCAAATTTCATCAAAATCGGACGAGCGGTTTGGCTCCCAGAGCTCTGCACACGATTCCGTACGTATGTAGTACGTCCCACGTCGGAAATTTCGGACCCCGTGGCTCCAAATATTTCTAAACTTCAAAAAAGACCCGAAAAAGTGAAAATATGGCCCAAAAGCAATAGGAAATGATATATTTGATCTTTATTTTGGTTTTTGGGTTCCCGTCAGACTATTTTTTGGGCCAAAAAAATTCAAAATTTGCTGCACGAACACAATACTTTATCTTCTAGAGGAAGAGAAAGTAAAAATATATGCGCGAAAAGAATTTAATGGGGAACGAGATCCAGGACCGGGCTGTTCGGAAACATCGACCCGCTTGAATGGGAATAAAGACGAAGTGAAAGAAGAAGAAAATAGTATGACTGCTCAAATACATTTTTACAGTACAGGGTGTCCCAAAAGTCCAAGACCGCCTGAATATCTTTTGAACAGCTTTATGTGGAGTTTTGAAATTTTGCATGGTATTATACCCCAAATTAAACCACCTGACGGTCTGACCAATTTTTCAAGGTCGGGTCCCATGTGGCCCTCAGGGGGCCCAACTTTTGTTTTTTAAATATGAACCCCCATCTTATGATACATTTTCAGAAAGACAATATAATTAGAAGTACTTTGTAAAAAAATTTATACGTCAAAAACACGCTAGATTGTCTTTCCGAAAATGTATCACAAGATGGGGGTTAGTATTTAAAAAACAAAAGTTGGACCCCCTAGGGGCCACATGGGACCCGCCCCTGAAAAATTGGTCACACCATCAGGTGGTTTAATTTGGGGTATAATACCATGCAAAATTTCAAAGCTCCACATAAAGCTGTTCAAAAGATATTCAGGCGGTCTCGGACTTTTGGGACACCCTGTATATAAAATATGACTGTAGCAAGCGTCAATATTTTAGGAAGCACTGATTTTAATAGTGGCCAAGAACATGATAGTAATCTACAACATAGCGTGAAAACGTACAACAATAAGATGGCTAGTATTTATATAATCTTCTGGTTGATTTATTGGAACCTCTTCAGTGAAGATGTCTCAATTTTGATGTACATTATCCGGAATATTTTTTCTGGAACGGAAGAGGGGAAAGTTTTCTTAATGATAAGATCATTTGGTGTTCCGTGACGTATTGGCAAATTACTCTACTCCCCCCCCCAAAAAAAAACAAAAAAAAAACAGATTATCGAAAAACAGATTTCATATTATTATAGACACTTTTTATACCCAAGGAGGGTAAAATAAATCCTTGGGTATAAAAAGTGTAAAAAATGAAAAAACCAATGGTACCACGAGATTCAGCATAAAAAACTTGACTGATTTGATGTATTACACTCTTGGTTTTATTACTTTTATTCCGAAGAAAAATCTGTGATTGGGTGGGTTTGATCAGAGATCGTTTGTTCAAAGTATATCGAGTGGGGAGTCAATTGTGTGTAGAATTTGAATATGAAATAAAAAAGAGGGGTTCCATTTAAAAATCGAAAGTTGGTGTCTGTATATCCACTTTTGAGACACTCTGTTTTTTTATTGCGCCCTCTGTATTTTTATTACTAATTACGCCAAAAAATAGATTAATTTGTATTAGAACTACATATAAAATTTCAAAAAATCTCTATCTTTAGCTGTGAAAAAAAAAAAAAAAAAAAAAATCCGTCCCAAGACTTTTCGAACGCTCTGTATAGTCGGTAGCTTTGCTTACTCTTGACATGCGCGTATCTACCGACACGCTTCATATGAAAATCAAAAGAAGAAAGAAAAGAAATGTCTTAGAACATAGATTGATGAATATGCTGTGTTAAAGGTTCCCATTAGGTTATTAGGTATGTTGAAAAACCTGAAAGAATATCAAATACAAAATTAGAGCTCATTATGAAAAATGACCTAGAAAAATCATAATGCCCTTACTTCATTTTGTATTCTTAAATAGCTTCAGATATAACTATACCGTTCTTATCGCTCCTATGAATTATTTGTAGAAAGAACTTTTAGACCCTTAGGTAACTATTTCCATGCGCGGATATAGGGGAAGGCACGGGGGGCACGTGCCCCCCCCAGTTTTTTTAAGCGGGCGGTGTTTCTCAAATTTCATTATACCTAATCAGTTAAAAAAAAATTAAAAAAATCAAATGAATGGTGATCCGCTGTGCCTTTTATCCCATTGAGAGGGGGGGGGCTCGGGCCCCTAAATAATTCCCAATCCTAATCGAAATACGTAGGTAAATAAAAGATTATCAAAAATGCTGTCGTCCCTCATGGTACATTTTTTTCGTCATCACGCTTATAAAATCTCTTATAACCCTTATTATTATATTGTGATAAGCTCTACACTCTACAGCTTTTAACAAATTAGGTATTGTACCTCGATAAAAATTGCATTAAAAAGTACTGCAAAGGACTCGAACCCGGGTCTCTAGGTTACGAGTCCTACCCCTCCCCCCTGCAAATTTTCTATTAAGTATATTGTGCGATTGTGCCCCCCCAAAACAAGAGGGCTATATCCGCGCATGACTATTTCTATTTCTTATTAACGGAAATGTTTATAAAGGACGAGAACAGAGACACCCTTTCTCTTTTTCTCCGGAAATAAAAAGTGAACCAAACTTTTGCGTGTGGAAGTCACATTTGTAACTTTTGATTGTTATTTTAAAGAGATATATTAATGTGGAAGGGTCAAAGAAAAGATTATTTGAGTCAAACTGAAACAAGAAATCTCTTGTACCTTCCGATATTACTTAAGCCGCGTTTACACCGGAGTTTGAAACACGAGTTGCAAACACAAATTGCAAACATCTCTGAAAACGCCCATTTTTAGACGAAACATTTCGCTGTTGCAAACAGTTTTTCAGTGTTTGCAACAGAAATTTGTGTTTCCATCTGAAGTCGGTAAAGATCAAAGGGAGTTGCAAACTTTTGTTTGCAACACTGATTTCGGTCACTATGTGTCGTTGAAACACGAAACAGAAACATTTCCCCGACATCCCCTACGCTGCCACCTCCACTCTCACTCACGTGATCACTTCCCTATTTAAATCGTCCAACAGGTCGTTTCCACTTTACGTAGCTCTGGAATGCAGAGACGGCCTCAACCAGTATCGTCTCGGCCTACGTTGCTTTGACAACACAACACATGCCGCCGCTGCTAAAATGACATCCTTGACACTTGACATCCTGGGAAGGACTGATCCCAGAAACCAGAACATGGGCGAGTCATAATCAAGGTCGAAAGCCTTTCAAACATTTTCATGAAACATGGAAATAAAACCATGAAATAAAAATTGCAAAATTGCAACTGCTGTTTGCAATAAAAGTTTGCAATTTTTTGTTTGAAACTTCGGTGTAAACGCGGCTTTAGATGGGTATTTGATTTGTTTCTGACAGAAAACTTTGCTAATAGGAACATTACTCATAGCCGATCGTAAAAGGCGACTAAGGGCATGGTCAGAAACGAGAATTTTTCTATTACCCATGCAGAATGCGAGTAGCTATTACATTATCCGTAAGTATTCTTTAGTGTCAACAGCTCATGGCGAATTGTTGCAAACCAGCTCCAGGGCTGTTAACCTATGATGATGATTTTGACAGTGATCTAGTAATCATATTTTCTAGCATCTGCATTCAGCAAATGTTCAATCTCTGAGCATTTTTTTATGTAAAAGCAATAGTCCACTCAAATTTCACTTACAAATCTCTCCCAATATGAAAACTCAAGCATAAGTCTTGGCTTATTTCTTTGTTTCCATCAGTGTGGATATCTGGAATACTTCCATTATTATATGATTTTTTTTTCCCCGTGGACCAATTATTTAGTCACCGATCGATGGGAGCAAACAAACTTCATTGGGTGACGGTCCTAAGGCCGTGTAAATAAAGAAGGTTTATTGTTAGGAATACAGCCAGCCTTTAAACAACTCTGCTTCGAACCAGTGATGAGGGATACTCAGTAAAAAACGAGTTTCTACGCTGTTTCTCCATAGATACTCCTCATAGCAATCTAGGGTTACCGTGCTGGGAAAGTATTACAGCTGAATGGAGTATAGGCACCGAACAAGGGTTTGTAGCATAGTAGAATTAAGGAAAGCAGCGCCGACCCCAAATAGAATTGTGAGGATGAAGTTAAAGAAGAATGCCAATCCCATGGACTCCCCCCGGGTTACGGCCCTGATACCAGTTATGTATTATCTTCGGACTTAGTTAAAGTATGAGTATTCTGTGGAATACGGATGGTAAATGGAATTCTCAGGAATACGGATGGTAAATGGAATCTCTTCTACTGCTCTTATCTATTTGTGTAGGTTTTTCTCTTTTGTTTCTAGGCATACCCTGTAAATTAAAACTAAAAATGGTGAAATTAATGTTTTGGATAATTTGTATTGGGTACTTGAAACCTCGTAACGTCAACACAACATAAAATATAACCCAAACGATTTCCTGACTCGTTTACACTCAAAAGACAATGCTGTTGTACAATGTTGTCATGGCTTTTGACTTATTAGAGATATTTTGACAAATAGAGGAAAGGGAGGCTTTTAAACTTAAAATGTGGTGATACAAAGAAATGTTTACGCTACACAAAGTACATCCGGTAACACATTTTCTACTTTCATATCATTTTCTAGATAAGGAGGGGTATATAAGGAGTTATTTTATGGGGGAACTCAATCAACTTTACGTGAGATAGCCTATAACACTGACTAGTGCTAAAAGAAAGCGGCCACTCCCTGTCATAGTACCATAGTAGTGGAACACTAGAATTTGAATTTAACTGGTTCCCCAAAAATGAATAATGATGTCTTAGTTTCTCATATTTGTGGCAAAAAGTCTTAGGGCCATATTCTAAAACTCCACTTAAGTGTGAGTTGTCACACCGACTACAAATTAGCGTATTGTATATATGCACAAGCATACCCTCAGAAATCCGGAAATTTGACCTCGAAAATTATATAAAATAGATAGGCTTATATATGTTTAATATACCCCTCCCCCCAATTAAATTAAATACTGTCTATAGCCCTGACGGTTACCGCTCATTTTACTACTAAGATGAAAAGTCGTTATCAATAGGACCACCCCCTCCGAATGAAAATCCTGGGTGCGCCACTTAATGTAGGTAAGTATACAATTAATTAAGTCTTAGGGCAGATCAGCAACCCTTATTTGAATACCAACAGGCAGCTTCTAATAATGTATAGAGATTGCAAGACGGAATGGCCCAACTGAGCTGTGACAATGAGGGCTTGGGGGCGGAGCCCCCAACTCGCATTAGCGAGTATTATAATAAAATTGCATTTTAGTCACCGTCTTTGGAACGTTAAATACACTAGTTCCCGTTGGATCACTGAAGTTAAGCAACATCCAGCGAGGTTGTACCATGTGGTTGTACACGTGGATTCGCGCCCTCGTGATGCTGGCTATTTTTCCCGGTTTAACCCAGGCTGGGTGAGGTCATTGTGGGTAGTAGCATGGTTTTCAAGTTTCCAGCGAATGGAGTGTAAAACCCCGTCTCGAGTGACCAATAGATGTTAAACTTATCACTATGACCTTTATTTAGATTTATTGTAACCAGTATTATGAAGGGGCGGGGATGGAGTTAGATTCGAACCAACAGCCTCCTGGTAACGAATACAACTCCTCAACCGACTGAGCTACTGAGGCTGTTACCATTTTTATATATACCTATGTAACTTTTTGAAATATTTTTCTTTATACCTAGAAAACATTAAACAATAAAATAAATCTGGGTTGACGCGTATAAAACAGACGACTTCCGAGCAATCTTATTAATAAATATAAAGAAATCATCACACTTATTACTTATTACTTGTATCATCTAATTTCTAGCACGAATTTGATAAACAAACCAGAAAACCTTTGACAAATTCTAAAAAGGTTTCAACTCTATCGGAGATTGTTTTAATGAGGTGCTAACACATTTACTGATGCCACATCTGTAAGGGACCATATTTTATTGTCCACATTGCCTTTGTTTTGCTTTTTTAGTTCAAAGACCTTATTTTATAAAAAATATGCGTGACTGTGACACAGTAATAAAATTTAGATTACAGTTTTTGGTTTATATAAATTCAGTGCCGCACGCGCAAGGGAGGGGGAGGGGTTCTAAGTTCCCCCGAATGTAAATCCTATATGTACGCCACTGTATGTAAGGACACGAAAAAAGTATCGATACTTTCAAGTATCGATACTTTTGCACCGAGTACTTTTGCAAGTATCGATATACTTTTACTACTTGCGATACCACTCGATACTTTTTTCGATATTTTTGTGGTATCGCTACTTTTCCACCGATACGATTTATTGAGTTTTTTTTCCATACCTAACAAAACACACCGAGTACCCAAAACAATATGAACAATTAGTTTCTGAATAATTAATACGCCCAAAATTCGTTGTTAATAAAAAAAAAAAATCCGGTCCGGGATTTGAACCCTTAGCCTTTGAATGGTTCAGAATCTCACAATCTCACCTACTGAGCCGTGAAAAATCAAGAATAAGTTACAGACAGAGTTACTTTCGCATTTATATATTAGTATGGAAGTATGGATTAAAAATACAACCTAACATATCTCTACTTCAAGTAAAGTATCGATACTTTGCTATCGATATTGTATCCCTGACTGTATGTATGATTATCTTAATGGATGTAAATTATTTCACTTGAAGTAGAGAGAGATCTTTTGATTAAATAAAATGACTCCTATCGTATGCGATGCAATCATTTATCGGACATCGCACTACAATTGAAATCCTCAATATTTGAAATATTGATCATATAAAGAAAATATTTGAATATCTTGTTGGCAACCATTTTGGTGAATTGCAAAAAAATCTTTTGTGAAGTGTAATGAGAAATTTGGCGGACGGCCAAAGTGTAATTATTACCGCCGTTGTCAGTGAATCAGTCAGTGTCTTGTCTATTCTTCAATGATTTGGAATCGTCAATAAATAGGATCAAGTTCTTGTCTATTTGTCAATGATTTTGAATGTTGTGGAAACGTCAATGATTTGAATCATGGTCTCGTCTATTAGTCAATGATTGTGAATTGCTTTGGAACCGTCAATGATTTGGTTTAAGGCCCCGTCTATTCACCATTTATTTGGATCAAGGTCTCGTTTATTCGTCAATGATATAGTTCAAGGTCAAGTTCTCATCTGTTCTTAAATGACTTGGATCAAGGCCTCGTATTTTCGTCATTGATTTGGATCAAGGTCACATTTATTCGCCAATTATTTGGATCGAGGTCTCATTTATTCGTCAATGATTTGGATCAAGGTGTCGTCCATTCGCCAATTATTTGGATCAAGGTCTCGTCTATTCGTCAATGATTTAGATCAAGGTCAAGTTCCCTTCTGTTCTTAAATGTTTTGGATCAAGGCACCGTATTTTCGTCATTGATTTGGATCAAGGTCACATTTATTCACCAATTATTTGGCTCAAATTATAGTGTATTCGTCAAAAATTTGTAAAAAAAACATTGGAAAATGTTCCAAAAACCAATAGCGTCAACACAATCAATGTTCTATTTTGTTGTTTGATCTTGACCCCTTCATGTTTCACGTGCAAACATAATTCCACATTTTTCCACACTTTATTTCCTTTTATGGGAAACATTTCATGTTCAAATTTGTTGTTTTGTAGCTACAATCAGCTACATATATTTTCTATCTCCCTGTTCAAAGCGGCTTCTGGTGTTTTTAAATATTCACTTTGTATGTCATCTAAATTCATAAAAGCATACTGTGTGATGTTATTCCACTGTTAGGAGGGAGGGAGGAAGATATGGGAATCACATATTCATATTTTTTGGGTGGGGGGAGCCATTTATTTCACAGGTCATAAAATCTTTGAAACATTATAATAATTTTTCAATTTTTATTCTTACTAAAAAAAATATATACTTACTGTTATGTTTGGCGTCTTGTGTTTCCATTTTTTTTAATATTTTGTACTAGAGTACTATAGGTGGTACATCGTTGGAGCCCTTATTAGGTACATCGTTGGAGGCCCTATTAGGTACATCGTTGGAGCCCTTATGAGGTAGGTACATCGTTGGAGTCCTTATTAGGTACATCGTTGGAGCCCTTATTAGGTACATCGTTGGAGCCCTTATGAGGTAGGTACATCTTTGGAGCCCTTATTAGGTACATCGTTGGAGGCCCTATTAGGTACATCGTTGGAGCCCTTATGAGGTAGGTACATCTTGGAGCCCTTATGAGGTAGGTACATCTTTGGAGCCCTTATTAGGTACATCGTTGAAGCCCTTATTAGGTACATCGTTGCAGTCATCGATATCTTGTACAATTTGACTAATTCACCGCTAATCAGTCAGTTATTATTAGTTACAATAAATTGAAATATTTCTTTATCTCGCCATTTTGGTTCTTCGTCTAAGAACCTTCGAAACCATTTTATTTGAAAGTACCTTTATCTTCTTCTTGTGCTCGCCAATATCTTTTGTTTTTATATAAACCTATTCGGTAACATTCGGTGTTTGTGTCCATAATTCCATCGAATACGTTCACTTATATGTATAGTCATTCGATTTTTTTCCAGCCTCGTCCGTCACTTGATAAGATACTATAGAATTGTACACATGTGGGCAAACTATTGAACATACACTGTATAGTATATAAATATGTTACATAAATGTGTAGTTACAATAACATTTTACATTGCACATGTACTATACACACCAGATACACACTCTCAATTCAAAGTTTCAATAAAAGATACAAAGAGCAAGCAATTATCAGAAGCGGATTTTAGAATTTGGGAAGAATGACATTTTTTAGACTGATTTTGTATTGAGTTTTTACTTTTCTAAATAATAGCTTTATTGTAATTATTCTATACAATAATAGCTTTATTGTAATTATTCTATACAATAATAGCTTTAATATAAATATTTTAAACTCTTTTGATAGTCTGAGCACTATCGAAAGCTTGCCATTTTTAAATTTATTTCGAATCGATATTGTCTAATTATTAAAATAGCTTTAATGTAATTATTCCATACAATAAAACCTTTATTGCAATTATTCTATACAATAAAACCTTTATACAATAAAACTTTTATTGTAATTATTCCATACAATAAAACATTTTTATTGTAATTATGCTATACAATAATAACTTTATATACAATACAATAAAACTTTTATTGTAATTATTCCATACAATAAAACATTCATTGTAATTATTCTATACAATAAAAACATTATTGTAATTATTTTATACAATAAAACCTTTATTGTAATTATTCTATACAATAATACCTTTATTGTAATTATGCTATACAATAATATCTTTATTGTAATTATTCTATACAATAAAACCTTTATTGTAATTATTCTATACAATAATACCTTTATTGTAATTATTCTAGACAATAATACCTTTATTGATTTTTTTAGAAAAATCTCAAACTCACGAGGAAAATCTCCACTGGTTGAACGAGATTGTACTGACGCCCTAGTGTTCAGTACCGCCGGACCTCATCTCACACTCCGCTTCTATTAAAAACATTAGACGATTATAACAACACACACACATTTCAACTTGATATCACCTCTATATATGTTTTCAATATTGTTTTTATATTCATAATAATAAGATAGGGTATTGGAAATTTTCTTTCTGATATTTCTAAAGAATGGGTAAGTAGAAGCAAGAGAGAAGAGCAGTATAGAAAGCTAATGTGAAATACATGACATGTGCCAAAAATATAATATTCCCATATCTAATACATATGTTTATATGACAGGAGAGTGTTCTGTTCAAAGTCAATTGTAATTTTAGGTCTATAAAAAGAAGCAATACTCAGCCGATGATGTTGTTTTGAAATATTCAGATGAATATAATATTTTGATAAAATATTTTAAATGAATAGGTACCTACTAAATCAGGACCGGAGCATAGGTAGGTACGAGGGTGCACACGCGAGTACCGAACATACGCCCCCACCACAAAATGTTGATTTTGGGGGAAAAAAACGAAGGGTTATGCACTCTTACTTAAAAAACACAAAGGAAAAGTTATAAACAAGAGAAATTAAGCAAGAGAGAGAAATTATTAGTTCACAATTTAAAAAAAAACTGGAGAGAGAGAGGGATCGGGGAATAAGCGAGAGTGCACGCCACAAAATTTTAAGAATTTGAGTGGGCTTGGATTGCCCTTACACTAGAATATACACAGGAAAGAATATAAAATTTTGCATAAAAGGATACACCAATGGAAACAACTGGAAAAACAAAGGTCAAAAAAATAGACATCTCATAACTAGGTACACTGCCAATTCAAATGATATCTGACTGGCATCAATCAGTCCTCCGCAGAAAACCACGGCAACAACATAAACAACACCACCACCAAAAACATCAACAACCACCACAGCAACAACATAAACAACACCACCACCACCAAAAACATCACGAACAACCACAGCAACAACATAACAACACCACCACCACCAAAAACATCAACAACAACCACAGCAACAGCATAACAACACCACCACCAAAAACATCAACAACAACCACAGCAGCAACATAAACAACACCAACAACAACAACACCACCACCAAAAACATCAACAACAACCACAGCAACAACATAAACAACACCAACAACAACACCATCACCAAAAACATCAACAACCACAGCAAGAACCTAAACAACACCAACAACAACACCACCGCCAAAAACATCAACAACAACCACAGCAAAAACATCTACAATATAAACATATAAACAACGTCCTCACGATGGCCTACCATCACAGTTCCAGCCAAGGGCCATCAAAATCTTTTCGGTAAACTCATATCAATCTGTTTCTACCATTTTTATTAATCATGCATCTATGAATGGGAAGAACGGTTGATTTCGTGAGAAAAACCGCTGCTGCCGCTACTACTACAAAATAAACAACAACAAAGTTAGTCCTGGCTTGGCTGTCAATCCTTCGGACCCCTCCCCCCCCCACACACACACGAAAAAAAAAAATCTTGGATACGGCCCTGCTATCGACAATCTGTCTGAGATTGACGAAAATTCTGGTGACACTAGGATTTTCTTCACGCGATTCGGAATGATCTTCACTTTTTATTCATACGATCGCCGATCGTGTTTTCAGGCCGTATAAAACGACAATCCCTGCATTTAATCCTCATTAGATTTTTATTCATTCAATAGTGGCATCATCGTATCCGATGGTAGCCAGATGTATGAGACAGCAGCTCTAGATAAGTTCTAGTATACTGCTTGTGTTTTTAATTGTCATCATACATCCGTTCTTGGAGGCTGATAATTGACATGGGCCCCCAGAACCATGACAATCACTGGAATATAATTACGTCAGTAACATAAAGAGTTATAAACATAATGATATGACAGAGTTGCTNTCAGACCCGTTATTGAGAGAGATTAGATAGAATGGGAGAGAGAGAGAGAAACTGCAATCGGAAGATCTCAAGGTCAACGTTCAACTAGGTGCTTTGATATTCCCTAGAATGCATGTTGCATGTTGTAGCCATGAAAGGCATTTGTGGTAAGCTCTAAAGCTTTTAACAAATTAGGTATACCTCGATAAACATTGCATTAAGAAGTACTGCTCAGGACTCGAACCCCCGGTCTCTAGGTTACGAGTCCCCCCCTCGTGAAAATTTTCTATTAATAGGTTTATTGTGTGATTGTGCCCCCCAAAATAATAGGGCTATATCTGCGCATGATTTAGACCCCTCATTTGGGTTGTCTAAATTGTAGCCAAAAATATAGAATTTTAATAAGGAACCCTGTAGAAGTGACAGAATGTAACGAGACACAATGAGACCCCAAAGGGGTCCTACATACCGAATTTCATCTAAATCCGTCAACGCTAAGTGGTAAAATTAACCTTAAAGAGGAGGATTAATTTTATTTGATTTTTTTTTTCGGATTCTTGAAACATAAAATATCAAATTTTAAGGGAAGTATTTTTCACTTTTAAATAAATTAAAACAAAACACTTTCAAAAACACTATTTATAATTATTTATGAAGAAACTAGTTTCGAATCATTCGATTCATCATCAGTCTAGTCGAGTCGAAAGTCGAAATAGTCAACTTCCATCTTTCGATTCGACTAGACTGATGATGAATCGAATGATGCAAAACTTGTTTCTTCATAAATAATTATAAATAATGTTTTTGGTAAGTGTTTTGTTTTAATTTA
>CM022881.1:27045315-27086751 GCA_012654025.1 Pachypsylla venusta | reverse complement strand
GGTACAACCTCGCTGGCTGTCGTTTAATTTCAGTGATCCAATGAGAACTGGTGTATTCAATGTGCCATAGACGCTGTCTAGATTTAAATTTAACGGCAGCATATTTCCCGTGACGATGTTAAACTTAAAATGAGTCAAAGGCCATGTTCGAGCTATGAATAAGTGCGTGTCACGGAATTGACGAACCATCATCATTTCAGAGTATGTATCTTATCTGGAACTGTGATAAACTCTGAGACCTTCCTTAAAAACAAAACTTTTGTTCCAGAACAATGTTGAATGACTAATAACTTGATAAAGCAATGGCGATAAGGGAGATAATTTGGAAGGATTAAGACCAAGCACAAAATATTATCGTTCTAATTAGGAAAAAAAATTGGTTGTGTGTACTTATGTACGCGCGTGAGAAGTTATACTTCTTTTTAAAATTAAATTTAATAATATATGAAAAAAACATTCTACCGCACCCAGGAGTGAACTCAGAACCTACCAAATATGAAACTGGAGCCTTGTCACTGAGCCACTATGTTCTATGGATAAAGAATGAGAAAATACAATATTTAAATTTCACTCTCATCATTTTTTCATAACTAACTTCATCTGTGTTAATTTTGTGTTACACTGATGCGGTAATATTTTTTGTTACACTGGTGTGGTGATAAATTTGTGTTACACTGATGCGGTGATATTTTTTTGTTACAGGTGCGCGCGCATCTTAAAATTTCACTCTCGTCATTTTTTCATAACTAACTTCATCTTCATAATTTTTTCAGAACTAACTTCATCTTCATAATTTTTTCATAACTAACTTCATCTGTGTTAACTTTGTGTTACACTGATGCGATGATAATTTTGTGTTACACTGATTGGATGATAATTTTTTGTTACAGGTGCGCGCGCATATTAAAATTTCGCTCTCAGTTAATTTTGTTTCTAAGTTAATTTTGTGTTACACTGATGCGGTAATAATTTTTGATACACTGATGCGGTGATGATTTTGTGTTACACTGATGGGATGATTTTTTATTTTTTTTACAGGTGCGCGCGCATCTTAAAATTTCACTCTCATCATTTTTTCATAACTAACTTCATCTATGTTAATTTTGTGTTACACTGATGCGATGATAATTTTTTGTTACAGGTGCGCACTGCGCGTGCACCTGTAACAAAAAATTAATTTGGCTTAACGTCTCTTTAACATCTATCAGTCTTTCAAGACGGGGGTTTTACCCCCCCACTCACTGGAAACTTGCAAACCAGCTACCCACATTGACCTCACCCAGCTTGAATTGGGCCGGAAAAAAGAGCCATTGATACGTGGTGTTCCCAAGCGGTCACCTATCCAAGTGCTGAACACGCCCGACGTTGCTTAACTTCCGTGATCCGACGGGAACTGATGTATTCAACGTGGTATGATCGTTGGCAATTGTCAATCTGTGGAGACAGATCTCTTGATTTCAATGTTAGAATAACATCAATTTTAACTTTCGTCCACTTTAAAAGTTTAACCTTGAAATGTTTTAGCTAGGCTCATCAACAGTATTGGCATATTGTATACACCATAAACCTCATCTAGATAACAGGTACAGCATGGTCGACCTTGAGCAATGTGAGCTTTTATTATAAATATTTCAATTTAAATTATAAATAATAATAATAGAAAAAAGATAAAACAAAGCTTTTACAAAGAACGTCACAATGCTTTCATCATTTATCCAAGATATGGGTTGCTGTTTTTGTAGCGGTGTATCTTTTACAAAGAACGTCACAATGCTTTCATCATTTATCCAAGATATGGGTTGCTGTTTTTGTAGCGGTGTATCTTTTACAAAGAACATCACAATGCTTTCATCATTTATCCAAGATATGGGTTGCTGTTTTTGTTGCGGTGTATCTTTTACAAAGAACCTCACAATGCTTTCATCATTTATCCAAGATATGGGTTGCTGTTGTTGTAGCGGTGTATCTTTTACAAAGAACCTCACTATGCTTTCATCATTTATCCAAGATATGGGTTGCTGTTGTTGTAGCGGTGTGTCTTTTACAAAGAATCTCACAATGCTTTCATCATTTATCCAAGATATGGGTTGCTGTTGTTGTAGCGGTATGTCTTTTACAAAGAACCTCACAATGCTTTCATCATTTATCCAAGATATGGGTTGCTGTTTTTGTAGCGGTGTATCTTTTACAAAGAACCTCACAATGCTTTCATCATTTATCCAAAATATGGGTTGCTGCTGTTGTAGCGGTATGTCTTTTACAAAGAACCTCACAATGCTTTCATCATTTATCCAAGATATGGGTTGCTGTTTTTGTAGCTGTGTATCTTTTACAAAGAACCTCACAATGCTTTCATCATTTATCCAAGATATGGGTTGCAGTTGTTGTAGCGGTGTGTCTTTTACTAAGAACCTCGCAATGCTTTCATCATGTATCCAAGATATGGGTTGCTCTTGTTGTAGCGGTGTGTCTTTTACTAAGAACCTTACAATGCTTTCATCATTTATCCAAAATATGGGTTGCTGTTTTTGTAGCGGTGTATCTTTTACAAAGAACCTCACAATGCTTTCATCATTTATCCAAGATATGGGTTGCTGTTTTTGTAGCGGTGTATCTTTTACAAAGAATCTCACAATGCTTTCATCATTTATCCAAGATATGGTTTGCTGTTGTTGTAGCGGTATGTCTTTTACAAAGAACCTCACAATGCTTTCATCATTTATCCAAGATATGGGTTGCTGTTGTTATAGCGGTGTGTCTTTTACAAAGAACCTCACAATGCTTTCATCATTTATCAAAGATGTGGGTTGCTGTTTTTGTTGCGATGTCTCTCTTAGAATCGACTGTTATACCCACACTCTTTTTTCCAATTTGGCTTAACGTCCGTTTAACATCTATTGATCATTCTAGACGGGATTTTCACCCTCCATTTGCTGGAAACTTACAAACCCACATTGACCTCACCCTGCCTGGTTTAGGCCGGATCACGAGGGCGCCAACCCAAGTGGACACCCACCCAAGTGCGTACAATCTCGCTGGACGTTGCTTAACTTCAGTGATTAAACGGGAATTGGTGTAATTCAACGTTCTATAGACGCTGGCTTAGTTTATTGGATTTTATAAGTGGCGGAAATCCATACAGTTCAATATGAAGAGTTTACATTATAGTCAGTATATTGTTTGTTTTGTGGGTGGTTGTTCACATGAATAACATCTTTGGAACCTGGGTTGGGTCGGAAAAATAGCCAGCATCACGAGGGCGCAAACCCACGTGGACACACACACATGGCACAACCTCAAAGGATTTTTGACGTTGCTTATCTTCAGTTATCCATCGGGTACTGATGTATTCAACGTGCCTCGCGGTCACTGCCGAACTAAGATAGGGAAGCACTGTACGATGTCATCTCGAACATGGCAAGGAACAGGGCTGGATTAACAATAGTAGCACTTGTAGCACGTGCTACGGGCAACGCGCTTTAGAAAGCCCCACGATTTGAAAACTTACACTAGATATATCAACATTTCTGGGTTGACAATTGAAAAAACATATCATTTTGACGGGGCCCTCAACTCTTCAAAGTATGTAGTAAAATCTAATTGAGGAAAGTACAAGTAGGTACCTACTACCTAGGATCTTAATAAAGAAACGAGTATTGCAACATACTTGTTTCTTTATTAAGTACCTAGGACCAACGCAAATTGGTTAGTGTAGGTACACTAAGTACCCTCTCACTATCCCTTTGAAGTTTAATCCATGTTTTATCGATGTTGCTATACTCAAAATTTAATTTCACTTTTATTTACCAGCTGTAGGTACTAGAAAGAAGGCCAAAAGATAATCAATTTTTGTACTGGCTCCAAAAAATAGACTACATACGGCGCCGGTGAAGGAGTGGGGTGGATGGGGCCCCGCTCTGTGAAAGTGCTACGAGTCCCGCGGAAGGTCCCTGGCAAGGAACATAAATAAGAGAAATAATAAAATAAAATTTTAAAGATACGTCTACACGGCTGTATCCACATGGTTACTTACCAAAGAGGAAGTACCAAATTAAACAATATTTTTCCACATTTTTTTTTCTCCCTGGAGGTTTTAAGTGTCACGACATTGTCATAAAATATCACCGTATTTTATAAAAACCTCTCTATGACGGTTGCCCATGTCCGAACACCTTACTCCGTGCTTCATATAACCAATCAGAATACAGGGTCCTAAAATCATGTCCATCGAAAAAAAAAGTTCCGTACTCTGACAATATTTTCTATGATACTAACTATCAATTTAGCAATTTTTTAGATGGACCAGCTTTTCGCAGATGTGACTGGACTACTTTTGACTTTAAAAATAAATCAAATATTACGAGATTGACAATTGACAATTGTTTAGCCAAAACGGTAAGAGATATCGAAAAATTGATGAGAATGGACCGAAACCATAGGCTAAAACCCCAGGAAAAATATTGATATAAGAAGATAAGAAAAAAGGTTTCTTTCATCATTTATCCAAGATANATGACCAGGGAACTTAGCAATTAGAATCGACTGTCCATTGTCCACATAACAGACTACCTTCTCATAATATACGAAGGTTAATATTTTTATTACAACTCTTTGTCGCTTATAATAATGTTTTCATATTTTTAGAATATTTCTATGCATAGCAATATAGTTGCAATTGTTCATGTGATGACGGATTTGTTGTTGTTGTTTTTCAAAGTGTATGTTTGGGGAGTAGACTAAAAAAATTGAAACATAATGTCACAACAAAAAAAAGTTATAAAAAATGTCGAATGAAAAAAGATAATCATTAACATATCATTTGAATAACATGTTAATTATAAGTGTTAAAAAATATTAACTATTAAATAAATTAAATTAAAACAAAACACTATTTATTTTAATTTATGAAGAAACTAGTTTCTTTTTTTTATATAAATAGTGTTTTTGGTAAATGTTTTGTTTTAATTTAATTTATTTATTTAAAAATTAATAAAATATCACACAAACTTTTAATAATTTGATTTTTTTTAATAACATAACGAAAAAGAGCAATAAATAGTACTTTTTTTATTTCCTATAATCCCTATATGATAAAACTCCCTTTACATGACCCCCCCCCTCTCCCATCCGAAATAAAATCCTGAATACGGGCCTGCATTCGATAATAATTTGAAAGTCTGCAGGAATTTACTGTGATCTAGAGAAACTTCTATGTATGATAAGGATGTCAACGGACCATGCATCAAAATTACTGAACCGGTGTACTTTTGTCTGTCAAAGGTTAATCTTGATTCTGAATCATCCTGTATTTGAAAAGCTTTTTTTTCTATCCTTTAAATGAATCACCAAGGAACTTAGCAATTAGAATCGACTGTCCATTGTCCACATAACACACTACCTTCTCATAATATACGAAGGTTAATATTTTTATTACAACTCTTTGTCGCTTATAATAATGTTTTCATATTTTTAGAATATTTCTATGCATAGCAATATAGTTGCAAGTGTTCATTTGATGACGGATTTGTTTATTTATTTATTTATTTTTTTCAAGTACATTGAAAATTTGTTAATGTAAAAAATGTAATTGTGTATTTCTTTATTATGTCACATTAAGGAAATTGTCAATTATTATTATTATTCCTTTCAGGAATTGTCAATAATTATTAAATTTTAATTAAATACAGAAACACACTAAATTATTATTTAGTGTGGTTCAAGGGGGTTAAAAAGCCGCTGACACATTACAAAATTGAGAAGCAAAATCCCTCCCACGCCTAATAACAAACAAATATATATATAAAAAAAGTTAATCAAAACCGAAAAATAGATTAACAAAATTTGAATAAACTGTAAAATTAAAAGGACCTGTAAAGAAAACAGAAATTGTTATTAGTAGGTACCTGAAAAAAAAAAGAAAAGTTTATTAGTTGTTGAACTCCTGTAGGCTATAGGGAACAATTTCTAAGAGATGATTTTTTAAGTACCTACAACTTGAAATCTTTGTACCTAGTTCATGCTTTTATTAGCATTATTTATTTTGTTATAGATTTTATACCTTTTATAAATTACCCCCCCCTTGGCCATTAGGGTTAAATCTTTTGCATTCCTAGTATTGTACGAATGTGCCATTGTAGGTAAAAGATGTTTGTTTTTATGAATGAGGAGGCACATTGTGACCACAATAGTGTGCCGCAAGCATTTTTATAATAGGATCTTATATTTCGAAATGAGAGAAAACTATAATCCTTATTAAGCAGTTAAATTTTCACGTTACAATTTTTGTTGTTGCCCCTTGTATTGCTGTCGAGGTTTCGTCGGTATATTTTCATTAAATTTTACGAAGATATTTGAAAAATTATTTTGTATTCTGAAAGCTTGTGTATTCTATTTTTGACGGCCTTGGCGAGTGATGCACATTTGGAGTCTTTCGCGGAAGTTTTCCATGACTCTTGTCAGCATACCAGCATCAATTTGGATGATTTCTTCCAGAATCGATTCCTTTCACTCTTCATGTTTGAAGGGCGATGTTTGAAGACCTCATTCTAGAGGTAACCCCACAGGAAGAAGTCACAGGGACTCGAATCCGGCGAGCGAGAGGCTTACGAAATGTCATGCTGTAAGGAGATTACGTGACCGGGGAACATGGGCCGTAACCCCATACAGCCTAAAGCTGATGATGTTGTCCTATAGCTGCGAACCCACCTCAAAATTGTTTTTTGATCAGGAACTGGATCTATAAAGTGCAAACCATACCATGTGCGGAACGCCCTCTGAGGGGCTATAATGGATTCACTTTTTTTTTTAAAAAAAACAGCTTGACAACGATCCTGCGATGCTCGCGCGACCAAACCATTGCGACACCTAAAAACTAGATGTCATTTCGTGTTGAATATCGCAAACCCCACGCTCCTCCCACTATTACTTCCCCTCCCACGATTTTTTGAAAAGTCAGAAAACTAATTGCCGCACCCTGTACATCAGTACGCAGTCTGCGAAAACATTAATAACACAATCGTTAGAGCCCGGTTCGCGGATGACAATACGAGAAATGAACCATCTTCAACCATCTGAAATACACCTAATTCCAATTTTCTTTTTTAGTATACCAACAATTGTTTTAGCCGGTCCCAAAAGCCAAGAAAGAATACGTCCAAATTGTGTTCTCAAGAAATTGATAAAATTCTGTAGAAATATAATTTTGGGATACTGCCATTAGGGGCCTGTAATAATTGTAAACAATAGAAGGTCGGTTTATACAAGCAATTTTGACACATCTCTAGAGGGGTTCAATGTAAACATATCTGAAATGATGAAAGACCCCACAAACATCAATATGATGTTCTAGAGTGGCTGTGATATCTTTGTACAATGCTGAATGACTTGGCCAAGTTCCACTGCGTCATCGTCATCATTAATGATGTGGTACCATTTATTTGATAGACTTCAATGAAAAACTAAAAATAGTCTGGAACGATGTACTCTCTTTTGACAATCAAAAAAAAAAATCTTTGAAAAAAAAAAAATGCTGTTTCTTTGTGTTATTATGCCACAAATTTGGTGCTCACTGCAGCATTGTATGATTTTTCCAATATCGATCATTATCCAATTCCTTTGAATTTTACCCACAATGCTGGTAGCATCGGATCGCTATGCGCATGCGCATTCATCTCCATAGCTACTCATTGTCCTCACGAGGCTGAGTGGGCCTTGAAAACATCCAAACCACATTGACAAATTTTTGCCCCTCCCCCCCAGGATGCGGGTCTCCCGAATGCAAGACTAGTACAGTGACCACTGTTCCATGGGAGCTTACACAATATTTTACCAACAGATTTCTCCAACGAAAACTCGAAAGTCTTATATCAGAATTGATAGAAATTTGTATGGCCATTCATTATACATAGAATTAACTGATTCCGGGTAATATTGGGCGTCCGGGTCAAATTGTGGCCTTTTATTTGAGTGAATTCTACAGTTCATTAAACAACTTTTGTATTTTAGTGATTACGGGCGCCTCCTTCGCAGATTCGATTCCCAGTCAAGTTGAAAATGTGGAAATGTTTTTTTCGAATTTTCTACTTGGTTTTCTTCTGTTGGTAACTCAGCCCCTGAGGATAACTGAGTAGCTATGGTAAAAACCACAAGTGGTACTATTATAAGGTATTATGTATAGCTTAGACTCAGTGATTGGAGTGATTGTTAAGAATACCTTCTAATGCTATAATTTCCCAAAAAATGTGGCATAATAACGCAAAGAAATATACATATCCTTCAGGTAATTGATTATATAATTTTAGTCCTTGTTTTTACTTGACTTAAAAAAATAGACTGCTGTCAGTGAAAATTTGTCACTGCTAGGCGATGGTCAAATTTTTGTGTGTCAAATACTCAAATTATGACAGAGTGCGCATCACACTTGATGGCTTCCACCAAGGAGGTTTCGGATTCGATTCCTGGACCAAGTAGAAAGTTTTTTCAAACTTTCTACTTGGTCTGGTTGTGATTGTTGGTATAACAGCCTCCTGAAGAAAATTGAGTAGCCACGGCAATAACGACAAGTGGTAGCATTATAAGGAAATGGCTAAAGTGTGTCTTAGTGATATTGGAGTGATTGTTGAGAATACCTTGTAATGCTATGAAGCCCACTAAAATTGTGACATAAAAACACAAATAAATGTACATTTACATTATGTTACTCAGATTATTTAGAAAAAAATATCTGCCACTAATGGGGATTGATGAACACGTAACCATTATTCTACAGAGGACTTGGCGGAGGTTTTTATATGTTTTCCCGATATGATGCACTATAAGTACACTAAACGTCAATATATAGGTACACTAAACGATTGTGTTCTGAAGTTCATATTTTAGTGATTAGTGGTCACCTGAGTGCTTGTTGCAATCATCTATCAAATCACTGTCTTTTCAATTTTGATATTTGGTCTCTGATTTCTTCTCCTGATGAAGTAGTAGGTAGTAGTCCCTTTATTGTCTTGTTGGTGAATAGACTGCTTGATGATAAAAATGACTTTGCAATATTTTTTTTTCTTGTAATGTATATTATACATCTCCTCTGATATGTGTATCTACCAGAACTCTAAAGTATCTCCAACATAAATAGGGATTCCCAACGAGTTGTCCAATGGATTGACAATCAATGAATTGATTCAAAGAGAAAGAGTCCAACGTGCGTTGACGCTGGCTACTCTATAAAATAACTGAGGAAATCTGGTAATATTAGCATGGTATTTAAAATAATAATTCCAAAACGTCTTCAATAATAGAAATAAAACTTAAATACCTATATATATTTTTTTTAAATAAATTAACTCACAGTCATCTCGAAATGTTGCGACCAAAAAGTTGCAAGGTTCTCGGCAGAGCAGCATCGCCTTTTGTTTCGCAACGTTGCGAGGTAATGTTGCAGTCAGTGAGATTTGATCAATCAGTGAGATTTGATTCTGTAGAAACGGCGGAGCATGAAACGTTGCGCAACGTTGTTGCGTCCAGTGGGAAAGCAGCTTTAGTCCGAAAATCAAAAATTTTGGAAACCAAGAAAAACTGATTTACTCGGTAAAATGTGTACCCACCTAATCACTTCATCCCGAAATGCGACTCCACTTCTTCATGATAAAAGAGAGATGGCGTGCCAAGTTCTAAATTGGTATGCTACATTTAAGCTACCTAATCGAAACATTTGTGATTTGAATCTAATATTCAATTCTCAGTTTTACAACACAATATTATCTATGTTCTGAGTTTAATATTTATTTATTTTGGAACAACGCAGCGGTTGGCAGTAACCCCATTGGCGGATTTACCGTAAAAGCAACATAGGCCATGGCCTGGGGCGCAGATTTTAGGGGCGGCAAATTATGGAGCAACTTAAAAATTTACCTGCAAAGTGTCTATGTTTATACATTTTTCTCACTTTTTACACGATTGAAAATCAGAAAGATACTTTACACTTTTGCATAGAAAACTCTAAAACAGCCGTAAACCTTTCAAATATAAATGAGATTTCGAGCATTGTTTTTTTTTTTCATTAATGTTTGTATTTCTCTTGTCTCAAAATAATCGGCAAAATTACTGAGTAAGCACTAACGAATGAAATTACCAAAATAGAGGCGGCAAGTTTTAAATTGCCTAGTGGCGGCGAAAGTTTCTGCGCGGTATTCAGTCCTATTGCAGTTATATGGCAATTAACAGATAATCATTTGCCTCCATTAGTATGAGTTCATCCATTGCCGACATCAAGTGACGTTTAAGGGTAGCCCTTAAGTTGCATTCCATCTCAAGAACTTACTACAGGCCGCAAGATGTGTAAATTCAATGTTCTGATCAAAATTGAAGGTGTATTAAACGGAGTTGTGTCGTTCACTTTTTTAGAGTCAACTCTTATTCGAAGTGAGCGCTAGTATTGACTCCAAATTTCAGGGCTAACTCTCTAACATCTTCTCCGGTTTCAATGAAAGAAAACTTGATATAGACATTTACTATGTTAATGGAATTTGTTGATAAGTTTTAGGCCTTATTGGTGGTTTGATGGCACCCATTTTTAATGAGGAAGATCTACAGATCATAATACTTTACCTTACCATACTGCGCTACAGCCCGAAGTTGGCCTTGGTCTCTTGTACTAATGCCTCGCCACTCAGTTCTGTCCTTGGCGGTGCTGCTCTATCCTCTCATGTCCATTGCCCTTAAATCTTTGGTGACACGGTCAAGTCATCGCACACGTTGTCTTCCTGTCCTTCTTGAGATTTTGGTATGGAGAATTTCTTTGGGAATCCGAGTCTCATCCATCCGAACAATGTGTCCCAACCACGGGATCCTTTGAGCTTTGATGAAACGCTCGATGTCTTCTTGTCGGTCTCTATGTTTGTCCTAATGAACAGTCAGCCTTCTTCTCCGATTTTTTTATATAATTATATTCTACAATTTACAGTACTAATAGTTTAAAGTTTGGGATAGAGCTCTATACCAGAGGAACCTACTTAAGTCATAGTAAGATTATTTAATGATGGGGTTCCCTTATCACTCTTTGAAACACGGAACCCTCCCTGATAATTTCTATTTGGGAACCATTTGATGATATGGTTCCTATGACATTAAGAGAGGTGAGACTCTCATGTTATACTGTGTGACGAGTGATGGTATTGACTCAAGTAATGCCGCGACAGGTGGAATTTGGTACTCAAGGGAAGCTAATAGGCTTGGATTGATTTTGAGGACATTTTTGATGACTCGAATTTTTAAGAATGTCAAGGACAGCTGAAATGTCTTATTTCAAGGGTAGTCTCAATGAAGGCGTGAATTTTTATTTTCCATATTTAATATCTTTTATTAAGAGAAAATATTGTCATTGAGTGATGTTGTCACTACGGAATGAGTCCAGCAGAACAACGCATGAAGTAAAATTTAAAGCGCAAACCTATGATTATAGGAATTTTTATTCCTATAATCGGGTCGAATATTTAATTCAAATGGCCATCATTTGCCCCCCGTGTGGTCCAATAGGACCCAAAAACTAATCAGCTAATTCTATGAATATTATGAATTTGTCTCAAATTGGTCTCGAAAGCTTTGATAACTATAAAGATATTAATAACAAATTAAACAACTGTCTACGTTTTTTAAGAAAAAAACTAAGAAAAAAAAAGTTTCCTTTAACTATAAAGAGTTAAAGGAAAATTTTTATCAACACTTCCTGGGTGGGATAGCAGCATAGCTCAATCTTATTGGCTATGCTGTCCTACATTATTAAAATATAAATAGAAATTGTAATTTGGTTCCGGTTCAGCAGCACGTTACTGACTGACATCTACCGACCGACAGACAGACTTACAGACCGATAGACAAACATATTGATTGACAGACAAACTCTTTGATTTCTTACAAGACTGGACAAACATGACACCTAAAGGGAGTAGAAATGAAGCACAAATTACAATGTTCTAACTTTGGCATCACAATTAAAAATTTGCCTAAAAAAAATTTCACTTGAGGTGAAATTTCGGGGCAATAAATAAATAGGTAAATGTAGTTTTAGATATTAAGATCTCTTATTATAAAAATTGTATACCTGCAAATAATTTTTAATAAAAAATATTTATTATTATTAAAAAAAAAATGTCAATACCATATTTCATCAAAAACTATTCAGCTAATTCTATGAATATTATGAATGTCAATATCATATTTCCTCAAAAACTATTCAGCTAATTCTATGAATATTATGAATGTCAATACCATATTTCATCAAAAACTAATGAGCTAATTCTATGAATATTATGAATGTCAATACATTATTTCATCAAAAATTATTCAGCAAGGTTAACTCCTAGAGTGGACACATCAAGTGCTATCAGATTTGCTAATATTTCACACATTTTTCGGTCCGACCATACAGTATCTTTTGATTCAATGATTATTTTTGATGATCTGAAAGTTACAATAACATCAAGTCGTGATAATATCATAGGTACTTGACTGACTTGACGATACGATAGTAGTCAAGTCAACTGTAACGACATTAACACAACTGTTCTCTTACACACAATGCAACCGTCTTCCAGATATGATATATGACATTTTGTAGAGAGAGAGAGAGAGAGTATCTTGTCTTCTTTGTCTCTCACCTCATAATGTTGTTTAAGATCATTATGATTTTTATGTTTGATTTTTTTTACGTACAGATTACATTCCTGCAAACTTAGCAGTAGATTTTGAGTTCTGTTTGCTACAGATTTGGCCTGGGTTCCATTCTTTATTTTTCAGGATATACCTATATTATCCTTTATTTTCTATATTTTTTTTTTTCAGGAAATATTTGATTTGTCTTATTGTAATGTGTCTACAACCAACTTGGTTGTAGTACACAATAAACAATAATAATAATAATTTATGGGTATACTAGCTGTTTCGCCCGTGCTTCGCTACGGTCTATAGCTTGGCACCTTAGAGGCATGGCCGTTCCCGTGCTAATAGTATTCTATGATTTATCTTTCAAAAATCGGAAGCTAATAGCATTCTATGATTCCCCTTACAAAAATCGGTAAAACGGTCATAACTCGAAAACGGTTGGACCGTTTTTTGCAAACTATGTTTCAAATTAAGGCTTTAAAGGCCACCTAAAACTTTCTCTCTTTCAGTTGATATGTTGTCGCGACAAAATTTAAGATATCGGACTATGGCCGGCTAAATTCGGTCAAAAATCGAAAAATCGGCCGTAATTGGAAAACGGTTCGACATTTTTTAATTCTGATATTTTTCCTGGGGTTTTAGCCTATGGTTTCGGGAAGGAGCCATTTGTCAACAATTTTTCGATATCTCTTACCCTTTTGCTAAACATACACAGATACACTGTATATTTATCGTTACATTGAGTTTTATTATTATAAACTAGCTGTTTTCCCGTGCTTCGCTACGGTTACAAAATTATACAACAATTTCGAAATCGCAAAATTAAAGCTTCTCAATTTTAGATTTTTGATGGTTTTTACACGGATCCCCAAAAGTGAACAGGGCTCCTATTTAGAAAATTCAATATTTTACTGAAAGATATTACTTTTTGCACTGCGGAACAACTTCGTAAAAAATTTCAGTTTTTTCGCTCATCCCGAAGTGGTACTTCTCAATTCCCATTTTTTTGGTGGTGAAAACCGTCCATAAATCGGGGAGAAACCGGAATTTGTTTATATTTTACCATTTTTGTAGGGTTCTTATATTTGCCCAGAAAATCATTTTTGGCGGTAACTTGCTCCCACATGAACTTTATTATTTTTCCTTTCTTATTACGCTCCGACATACTAAAAGGGACCCGGTTGCCAAGTTTCAAGTCTCTACGTTTAGCCATCATACTAAAAAATTAGTAAACCAATGTGCGAAGTCGAAGATTTGTTATAAATGCATCAAAGTTCAAAATTACATTTCGCTTGAATTAAAGAGAAGTGATTTTTTTTTTCTTCTTCTTCTTCAGATCGGATTGAAAATTAATGAGCTATTATATTGTTATTAATGATATATCTTAAATGTGACCACACACAGACACGAACTGAAGGAGTCGTGCGGACTTTGTGTGAACTATAGAAGTGAATCCATTGTTTGAAATGTGGTTTATATTTGGTCATCTTTCTGTGGTCATGTGATGCCTGATGCCTATACAATGGTGGAAATAGCTTACAGATAAATCATGCAAACCTTTTTGACCGTAAACGAAATCAGTTTGATGAATTCTGAAAGTAACCATTTGTTAATTTGTTTGTAATTGCCGTAGACAGGGCCGCCAAGAGAAAATCTGGGTCCGGGACTGAAAAAGTTACGGGTCCCTATACAAAAATCCATGAATCCTCAAAAGCAAATAACCTAAACATTCAATATAAGTATCTATTCAATATAAGGGGCCTCTCACGGTACTAACGGTTCCACGGACGCTTGCTATATGCATACTTATCATCATATACTGCGTGTCCTAAAAGTTCGAGACTATACCTGAATATCTTTTGAACGGCTTTATGGAAATTTTGCATGGTATTATATCCCAAATAAAACCACCTGCTGGTGTGACCAATTTTTTAGGGGTGGGTCCCATGGGGTTCAACTTTTGTTTTTTAAAATCTTGTGATACATTTTCAGAAAGACAATAAAATTAGAACTACTGCGCAAAAAAATTTACATCTCTAGCTTGTTTGATTTCAAAATGGCGGCCATTTGAATTTTCCAAGACATGACTTCGAAGAGCGTCTAAAACTTGGCGAATTATTTGCAATGGAATATTTATGTCTAAAAAAACAGATTCCTCGACAGTGGTGTCCTATGCAATTATTATTCGATATCCCATTGTAAATAATTTGCCTAGTTTTAGACACTCTTGGAAGTCATGTATTGGAAATTTCAAATGACCGCCACTTTGAAACCAAACACGCTAGACATGTGATTTTTTTTTTAAAGTATTNAATTTTATTGACTTTCTGAAAATGTATCACAAGTTGGGGGGGGGTCGTATTTAAAAAACAAAAGTTGGAACCTCTGGGGGCAACATGGGAACTGACTCAGAAAAATTGGTCATACCATCAGGTGGTTTTATTTGGGATATAATACCATGCAAAATTTTAAAACTCCACATAAAGCTGTTCAAAAGATATTCAGGTGGTCTCGGATTTTTGGGGCACCCTGTCTATATATGATGATCCAACTCGATGCGAACCTACATCCCCAATAGTCGGTCTGGTATAGATGATAGATGTACTTGACAAATCTGCAACTCAACTTTTTTTTTTTGTCGAACCCTCAGGAGGTAGATAAGGAACAAATAAGGGGTTTGATTGTGAATACATTTAGATTATCTGCCTTCTTGGCAAGCACTGATCTTATTGAAGGACTTACACATCATGAATAAAATTGTAACTGCTTTAATTTTGTTTAAAGATTATGAAAAAAAAAATTGTAACAGTTAAGAGAGATAAAAAAAGAATACAGTTGCTTAAAAATTTAAAGAGTTGTGCCTTTGATCTGTCAGGATTCACAAATATTAACATCAAAACCTGACATTTTTTTTTAAAGTAGCAATTTAATATTATATGAGCATAGAGTAGTGATGTGTCTGCCAAGTCGCAAATATTCATCTTCAACTTGAGATTTGAATAAAACAGAAGACAATGTTGATTCGTTTTTTAAATTTAAAAAACTTTTAGAATTAAGATCTGGATCAAAGGCTCTGATCGTAAGATCAGAGCCTTTGATCCAATTTTAAATTTTATGAAATTTTCAGAAATTCTCCCTAAGAGTTTTTCAATCAAACAACATAACATTTTAGGTTGTCTTGTTACCGCCTGTCTCTTCGAAACTGATTTGAATCTCAATTGTTAATAAAGATTGCATAAAATAGAAAATGGCTGATCTTAACCAAAAAGATTGCATAAAATAGAAAATGGCTGATCTTAAAAATAAAGATTGCATAAAATAGAAAATGGCTGATCTTAACAATAAAGATTGCATAAAATAGAAAATGTCTGATCTTAACAATAAAGATTGCATAAAATAGAAAATGTCTGATCTTAACAATAAATATTGCATAAAATAGAAAATGGCTGATCTTAACAATAAAGATAGCATAAAATGGAAAATGTCTGATCTTAACAATAAAGATAGCATAAAATAGAAAATGGCAGATCTTAACAATAAAGATTGCATAAAATAGAAAATGACTGATCTTAACAATAAAGATTGCATAAAATAGAAAATGTCTGATCTTAACAATAAAGATGACATAAAATAGAAAATGGCTGATCTTAACGCAAAAGAATCCATGAAAAATCCACGATGAAAAATCAAAATAAATGCGTCTTCTTGGGACTCCCATTAGTTATATATATCAAAGTGAATGTCTTCCCTTAGCCCAATGGTTTGGACTTTCATAAAAAGGGTTATGGTCTGATTTTTTTAAAAAAATCTTTTAATGCTGTGATGCCTTCGAATTCTAGTATCTATTAAATTTTAGGTTTTCTAAAAAAATTTTGTTAATATTTGTGTTAACGCATCATAGTATTTTATTGTCACAACCGAGATTTGTGAGTATCGCAGCATTACAAGGACCACTACACTAAACTATCACTGCACTACATATTCCTTTGATCTTTTAATGTCGCCACTGGTCGCTACTCACATTAAAGTAGCTACGCAATTGTCCTCACGAGGCTGAGTGCACCCCGTTTTCTATTGAATTTAGTAGATAATTTTCAAGATATTTTAGATTGGACTTTTTAGCCAACGATCATACCACGTTGAATACACCAGTTCCCGTCAGATCACTGAAGTTAATCAACGTCCAGCGAGGTTGTACCATGTGGGTATCCACGTGGGATCGCGTCCTCGTGATGCTGCCTATTTTTCCGGCCCAACCCAGGCTGGGTAAGGTCAATGTGGGTAGCTGGTTTGCAAGTTTCCAGCGAATGAAGGGTAAAACCCCCGTCTTGAATGACCAANTAAAAAAAAAAAAAAAAAAGATAGGAGTTTACGTGAAATGCTACCGGGCGCTTTTCCCTGCCTTGGCGTTATGAAATTATTATTAAATTTGGCTTTTCTTTTATCATATGAGTTTTTTCTCTTAAATCGGATAAATACAATGCATTATTGATGCATCATTACTACCATCACAAAGTTGTGGATCTCGTCACATCAATGAAGATATCTTGAAATTAATTTTATGTAAATTATCATTAGAAGAAAGAAAGAAAAATAAAATAGAAAAAAAAATTAAATGAATATTAATTAATTGTATTGTAATTGCTTTTGAAACAGATTTTGATTTTTAAGGGCGATGACTAGATTTTGTAACCCCCTTTCTTGTAATGTTAAAAACAATTGTCTTCTTTTTTTCATTTTGTGGCAGGTACATAAATCGGAGTAATACCTTTTTACAGTTGTCGGAGGAAAAGGAGTCTAACTTTTTGCTTTCGATTTTGAAATCGGAGGAAAAGGTATGAAATAGTGGGAAAGGGGTGCCGCCCGAACATATAACATAGTACGTTCGACGCCGACGTGAACATTTAACATAGTACTTACGACGCCGACGTGAACATATAACATAGTACTTACGACGCCGACGATTCAGACTTGTTTTATAAAAATCAAATTCGCTTGAATGACCAATAGATGTTAAAGAGACGTTAAGCCAAATTAAAAAAAAAAAAAAAAAAACNTTAATTTTGGCTTAACGTCTCTTTAACATCTATTGGTCATTCAAGACGGGGGTTTTACCCTCCATTCGGTGGAAACTTGCAAACCAGCTACACACACTGATCTCACCCAGCCAGGGTTGGGCCGAAAAAGACAGCCAACGATACGTGGTGTTCCCAGGCGGTCACTCATCCAAGTACTGATCACGCCTGACGTTGTTTATCTTCACTGATCTGACGGGAACTGGTATATTCAACGTGGTATGATCATTGGCCTACTTGAGTGTCTGATTTGTATTTTAAAAAATGTTCTTACCAAAAGATTACATTATAATTTTATTATAAAATAAAAACAGAAATTTTACAAGTGCGAGTGGCCACTTCGCTAATTTGTAGTCGGAGTGGACAACTCACACTTTGATTGGAGTTTTAGAATATGGCCCTTAAAGTTAGATTTAAGCTAGCTTAAAAATATCTTTAGCCAACGATCACCACGTTGAATACACCAGTTCCCCCTCAGATCACTGAAGTTAAGCAACGTCGGGCGTAGTCAGTACTTGGATGGGTGACCGCTTGGGAACACCACGTATCGTTGGCTCATTTTTCGGGCCCAACCCCGGCTGGCTGAGGTTAATGTGGGTATCTGGTTTGCAAGTTTCCAGCGAATGGAGGGTACAACCCCCGTCTTGAATGGCCAATAAATGTTAAAGAGACGTTAAGCCAAATTAAAAAAAAAAAAAATCTGACCAAAAGATTACATTAAATTTTATTATAAAATAAAAACAGAAATTTTGCAATTACGAGTGGCCACTTCCCTAATTTGTAGTCGGTGTGACAACTCACACTTGAATCGAGTTTTTAGAATATGGCCCTTAAAGTTAGATTTAAGCTAGCTTAAAAATCTCTGAAATTAATGTTTCTCATTCTAAACAACAAATCAGTCAGAGAATTAAGTGATGGTGGGGGGAAGTGCGACGACAAATTATTAATGCGGGCAGAAAAATAATCTTGGGAGAAAAAAAAAAAGATTAATCAAGATGTAGTCAAGAGACAACAAATTGTGTATCTGAGATGAAGGGCAGACATTGAGGGCAACAGAGGATAAGGTGGTTAGACAATGGAATGAAGGCAGGGATTAGAATTGAAAAATATCATGGGGCAGCCCCTGATTAAACGATATTTATATTTTTTTTTTGTTTGGAAAATATGCTGAAAATTGAAGAGGTATTTTATATTTCAAATAATGAGAGTTATGAATATTTCGAAAATTAAAATAATTATTCATCCGCATATAATTCGTCAAAATGAAATCTAAAAAGGGATTGGTAGGGGACAGAATTAAAATCCGAGAGAAGAGATACTGGAAATAGGGGGGGGGGGGGGGGGGGAAAAGGGGCGTTAATAGATGTGGAAGGGAGCTTGAAATATTATATTGCAATGAAAAAGTGAAAGCTAAACATTTAAAGGAAATGGGGAATTTGCAGTCGTATATATATTGGATAGTCCATACATGGGGATGATATCTGAGCAACTGTTTATTGTATATTTCTCTCTTCGGGGCAAACCAGCTTCATTAGATGACGGTCCTAAGCTTGAAATATTATATTGCAATGAAAAAGTGAAAGCTAAACATTTAAAGGAAATGGGGAATTTGCAGTCGTATAAAGCGAGTTCGTTCACAGTTTTTATTGAGACTGTGAGGAGTAAGCTAGGGTTTCCTTGCCAGATCAGCGTTACAGCTAAAAAGAGTAAGCAGCGCACAATAGGTTGTGGAATGGTAGAAATAAGGAAAGCAACGTCGACCCCAAATAGAATTGGGAAAGGGTGAAGTTAAAGAAGAGGAAGTAAATAAATAGTACCTTGATATGATATGTCCTAAGGCAAAAATCATAGAAATATTTGCGGTCTCTCTGATCCTTTGATTTGGAGTAGCTTCGAGAAGCAGAATATCTTTGAAAAACATTAGGCTATCTTTTCGAGCTGAGTCAACCCGTAAAAGCTAAATTTTACTTTTTACATGCCAGAAAACTCTTATAGATTTTGCATACAATCAATGTATGATTGACTAATTGTCATAATTCTGAATTTCGGTGACCACATGGGAATATAGGGTATTCCATTATCTCATGTGGTCCCATGAAAAGAGAAAATATAATAATTTAATATAAATCTTTATGAAAAAAACAATAAAAAACAAAAACAATAATGTTTATATTATTTGTCACACTAAAAATTTTCATCTTCTATCAAAAATTTAAATAGGTATGTACTTCTAGGACGTAGGTTTTACTATTACAAGTATGTAATTTTGAAACTAAAAAAAAAAATCAATTAATTTTTTTTTTTTTTTTTTTTTTCAGACAAAGTCATTTTTTTCACAAACTCTGTTGCTTTCTTTGTTAAAAAAAAAACGTGTCATAAAAACATCATTAATAAGTAATAAAAAGCGCCTTCAAAGGAAGATAACAACATTGAGAACAGATCATCAATAAAGACCCCCCAATGATAAAAACAAGAGTGGTGCCCTTCTATCTTTTACTATTTTGGCCTTTTATTTGTTACCTTTTGTCTTCTTCTTTTTTTTCGATTATAAAAGTAAAATAAAAGGTCCATCCAAATAATGATCTTTGGCCAAAAATTAAAATTTGATTATTGTTGCGAAAACATACGTTTTGTGATAGTTTTCCCATATCTTTATAGGTCTTTTTTTTTTATCATAATATGATTTTCTGTTTCCTCAAATTATATTGAGAAAAAACTATTAATATAAATAAGTTCCTTATTTATACTGCCCGAATAGGACTGAAGAGTCCCTTTACGCCGCCAGTTTTTTGGGTGCAATTATTATGTGGTAAATATCTCAAATTCATAAGGATAAAATTCCATGGGTTGGCTGGGTTTGAACCCACGCCTTACTGTTTACCAGTCAAGCGTCTTACCACTACACTACCAATAATTTTCAATTGATTTTTCAAATGATAAAAAAACTTTCAATTAATACTGTGAGAAGCAAGCTAGGGTTACCTTGCCAGGAAGGGGTTACGGCTAAAGAGAGTAGACACCGAATAAACTATTATGTGCATAATCGTACTTTCAATGGCTGGTCTATTATTTCCATGAACTATAGATCTCATTCAGTTGGAATAGCCATAATGTCGCTTCAATTGTCAGCTGAGTCCCGAACTAATCAGTAAATTCTATTGTATCGAGTTTCATCAAATTCGGACCTGGCATTCGAGAGTTGTTGACGAACGGACGAACAGAAAAATAGACATTGAAAGGAAAATGGGGGTGTTAAAACTAAACTTCACTTCGTTGGTTTAAAAAAAAATGGCTAAGTGCAAGTTGTGCAAGGGAAGAATTTCTAAAAATACTTTTAATGCAGTGTTGGACTATGTCACTATGTAGCGATCGGGGAGAGCAAATCAGCTTCATTAGGTGAAGGAACAACTGTACTAAGCCTAAGGTTTGGTGTAAATGCATAAAGTTTGGTGTTAGGAAGGGTATCATCCAGCCTTTAAAAAACTCTGCTTCAAACCATCAGCAAAAAGCTGGTTTCTAAGAAAATTCAATTGATACTGTGAGAAGCAAGCTATAGGGTTACCTTGCAGAAAAGGGTTAATTCGAAAACAGCAATGTTTCTGTCAACCAGATTGTCTAATTTTATTTATTGCTTAGATTTATTCTATTCATTCTTATGTCTATTGCTTAGATTTATTCTATTCATTCTTATGTCTATTGCTTAGATTTATTCTATTCATTCTTATGTCTAATTCTGTCTTTTGTTTTTCTGTTACAGGTAAGTGTTATTGTTTTGTTTGTCTTGGCGTGACAAATCTAGCGTTTTCCTTGATCATTGCAAATGTTTCAATATAATGAGAGTAAGTTGCTATTTTAGTGGAAATTCCTTTACATGATGTTCGCTTGAAAATTCATTGAACCGCGTTTAATCATGAATACATCTGAGAAATTGTTCTTCAAATTACGTAGGAGGGAAATTTCAATAATAATAGTAAATTAGGACTACTGCCCTCATAGCACTGAAGAAGAGTCTCTTGACTCCGGCAGTTTTTTTGAGGGAAGCTATTATTAGGCAAATACCTATCTTAATTAAATTCATGAGGATAAAATTTCATGGGTTGGCTTGGTTCAAACGAAGCCAACCCATGGAATTGGCGGAGATGTCATAATTGACTTTGACTTTGCTGGAGACACTACCTTGAACTCAAATTTGTGGGAATGGCATTATTCATTAATTTTTACATTGTAAGTTAAAAAATTAGTGAAGATATCAACAAATAAAAAGCGTAAAATATTAGTGGAGTCTTAAATTACTTACTTTCCGTGTCCATCACGGAATGTTATGGTGGTGGAAGTGTCCATAAGTATGCTAGTCCATGGACGCCGGACAGCAGCACTTGGAATTCCGAAAGGAAAGGCCGCCACAATTAATAATAATAAATGAACGCCGGACTAGATGTTGATAATCCCGGCCCCTTCTATGTCCTTCAATAGTAGAAAATAGCTCCAATGCATTAGGATGAAATTCCATGGCTTGGCTGGGGTTGACCTCACACTCTACTGTCTACCGTTAAAAGCGCCTTTGCACTACACCCCCCCCTGAATGTTATCAAAAATAATTTAAAGTATCTACACCAACTTTTTGGAGTTCTAAATCGGAAAATTGTCATCCATGACATTGCTATTTTTGAGAACTCATAAAACGTCAAAATGTTAAATTTTGAACATCATAAAATTTCTTAACTGAAATGGCCAACTCAAACAAAAATTCAAGTTAGGGGAAAAATATGTGCAATTTTTTCACATCTAACCTATGGTCGTTTGTTGGGTTTTAAAAAGTTATTTATGTCTTTTATGCCTTTTTTATTTGCAATAAAAGAAAAAAGGAAACCGCTTTTGTTCTTTTTGCATTGTTCTCTTTTGCCTTTCTGTATTCAGAATATCGGCTTTTGTATAAATTATGCCCCTTACACATAAATAATCAAGTGGCTGTTTTCGGTTTTTGTATAAAGAAAGAGATTTAATTCACCTGACCTAATGTCGCAAATTTGTTTGCCATTCTTTTTGTATTTTCATAATAGGAAAAGGTCAATCGAAATTTTGACTTTTTTTTTGGCGAACTAATTTGTTTGGCGCCAGACATGTTATTTTGCAATATTTTTATCTATCTATAATTCTATATACTGGGTACGAATAAAGTAAAAAATTATCAAAATGTTTTGTTGAATATTTTTCAACTTCAACAGTCATATACGGATATACACCAACTATAACAGTCATAATATACGGATATACGTCAACTTCAACAGTCATATACGGATATACGCAAACTTCAACAGTCATATACGGCGAGAGATTTAAATTCTTTCCGGGGCAAAATCCTTAACTATTATGTATATATTTTATGCTTAACGTCTCTTTTCGAGACGGGGATTTTACCCTCCATTCGCTGGAAACCTGCAAACCGGCTACCCACATTGACCCCACCTAGCCTGGGTTAGGCCGAAAAAATAGCCAGCATCACGAGAGCGCTAACTCACGTGGACACCAACATGATACAACCCCCTCTGGACGTTGCTTAACTTCAGAGATATATAACGTTTACTGGTGTATTCAGGACGCTGACTAACTATCATATTTTAAAAAGTATTTATTGAGCTCAGGCGAAAAGTGAAGTTTCAGTTTCAAACAGATTTTTAAAAAATAACCATGGGTTTTCGTGGAAAATTCTACTACATAAACATGCGAAGCTCAAAACAGAAGGGGACACAATGGGGCTACAGGTGTCCAAATATGACTCAATAACCAAACAGCTCATTCTATAAACATAATCGGACATTGGACATTGGATAAAGTGTAGGTACTACGAGAAACAGACGTTTAAAGATGAATTTTGGTGTTAAAACTGGACTTCACTTATTATTTCACTGTATGCTCAGCCTCGTGAGGACAATTTTATAGAAAAGACGAAGTAAAATTAGGAAACAACTTTCCTAGATATTTTGTGAATTAATATAAGAATGCGTGTCATCTCTTATTGCATACAATTTATTTTCAGAAATATAAAGGTCATTTTTCGGACCCTGAAGAGGGTGTCTTTTGATCTCTAGTCTATAAAATTGATCTTCGCGGGTGTCATCAAGAATCAAAACTCAATAAATCTCTTTTTTGATGACTCCAAGTCTGTAAACTGGGGGGAGTTTTTTTTTTCTTCATCTTCTCCTCTTAACAATTTCTACATGGGGCATGTTTTTGTGTAAAATAGAACAACACAAAACTTACACAGAAATCTTGATACCAATATTTTTTTTTTTTTTTTGTTTGCTTATATCGTCTCTTTAACATCTATTGGTCATTCAAGACGGGGGTTTTACCCTCCATTCGCTGGAAACTTGCAAACCAGCTACCCACATTGACCTCACTCAGGCTGGGTTGGGCCGGAAAAAAGAGTCAACGATACGTGTTGTTCCCAAGCGGTCACCCATTCCAAGTACTGACCACACCCGACGTTGCTTAACTTCAGTGATCTGACGGGAACTGGTGTATTCAACGTGGAAGTGTAATATTGAAATGGCTGATCATTTCTCGAGTTCCTAAGTGGAATAGGTCAGACAGAGGGACAGTCTGTGGACAGGAAATACCCTCCATTCGCTGGAAACTTGCTCATTTTTCCGGCCCAACCCAGGGTGGGTGAGGTCAATGTGGGTAGCTGGTTGCAAGTTTCCAGCAAATGGAGGGTAAAACGCCCGTATTAAATGACCAATAGATGTTAAAGAGACGTTAAGCCAAATTAACACACACACAAAGATTTAAATTTTATAACCTAACCTAACCTATTATCCGGGTTTTTATAAAATCCCTAAAGCATTTCAGTACACTTGTCGAAAATCCTCGCATTCGTCTATTTTCCGTGATTTTATTCAATCCCTAGGAATTTACAAGTTTACTGCGACAGATTCCTCACCCACATTGACCTCACCCAGCCTGAGTTGGTCCGGAAAAAAGAGCCAACCATACATGGTGCTCTCAAGCGGTCACCTATCCAAATACTGAACATGCCCGACGTTGTTTAACTTCAGTGATATGACGGGAACTGGTGTAATCAACGTGGTATGATCGATTTTTTTTTTTTTTTTTTTTTTTTTTAAATTTGGCTTAACGTTTCTTTAACATCTATTGGTCATTCAAGAAGGGGGTTTTACACTCCAATTGCTGGAAACTTGCAAACCAACTACCCACATTGACCTTACCCAGCCTGAGTTGGGCCCGAAAAAAGAGCCAACGATACGTGGTGTTCTCAAGCGGTCACCTATCCAAGTACTGAACATGCCCGACGTTGCTTAACTTCAGTGATATGACGGGAACTGGTGTATTCAACGTGCCATAGACGCTCATTTTTTAGATTCACTAAAAAAGGTCCTAGGACAATAATTTGAACTCGTTCGTCACCTCCGGTAGTAAAATATTATTTAACTAAATTGAACAAATACAATTAACGTTATTGCTCCTCAAAAATGCCCATCAGAACGGATGTTGGGCATGTGAGACGAGAATCACAATGAGTGCTGCCATTGGAGTGAGTGTGGGCCGCAGCAAACACTCACTCGTTGAGCTAATGTGCTATTTCCTGGCCACAGACTGACCTATTCCATGCATCTCATCATCTATTTTAATTTGTTGTAGAATGCTCAATGAACGTTATGTATGACATTGTCTAAATGGAAACCATTCGATATGATAAAACTGTAAAAAATTGAAATTATGCTAATTATTGGCATCATGCTCATTACTTGACTCGAGAAATGAGCAGCCATTTCAATATTACACTGGGACAGTTTTGTAAAAAGTTAGATAATATTTTGCGATTCTCCTTATAAAAAACTGACCATGTGTAAAGTAGGTATGGCTTTAAGAGAATTAAGACAGAAAAGGGCAATATTTTTTTGAAGTTATGTGTAAAGTAGGTAGGTAGGTAATGTAGGTATTGCTTTAAGAGAATTAAGACAGAAAAGGGCAATATTTTTTTGAAGTTATGTGTAAAGTAGGTAGTTAGGTTATGTAGGTATTGCTTTAAGAGAATTAAGACAGAAAAGGGCAATATTTTTTTGAAGTTATGTGTAAAGTAGGTAGGTAATGTAGGTATGCAATGTAGGTATTGCTTTAAGAGAATTAAGACAGAAAAGGGTAATATTTTTTTGAAGTTATGTGTAAAGTAGGTAGGTAATGTAGGTATTGCTTTAAGAGAATTAAGACAGAAAAGGGCAATATTTTTTTGAAGTTATGTGTAAAGTAGGTAGGTAGGTAATGTAGGTATTGCCTTAAGAGAATTAAGACAGAAAAGGGCAATATTTTTTTGAAGTTATGTGTAAAGTAGGTAGGTAGGTAATGTAGGTATTGCTTTAAGAGAATTAAGACAGAAAAGGACAATATTTTTTTGAAGTTATGTGTAAAGTAGGTAGGTAGGTAATGTAGGTATTGCTTTAAGAGAATTAAGACTTTTTTTCACCCACGACTTTTGTGAGATCCACAAAAATGTATGCATTCTGAAACTACTTATCCGATTGAAATGAATTTGGCACAGTTGATGGGTGCATTCCTGGGAAGATTTTTGTCTAGGTTCCATACTCCTAATGTTAAGCTACACCGAATAGGGACAAACAATGGAATGGTGCCAGGAAAAAAGTTTACGTTTTCCGACCTAAATGATTTTTTTAATTTCGTTTAACGTCTCTTTAACATCTATTGGTCATTCAAGACGGAGGTTTTTACCCTCCATTCGCTAAACTTGAAAATCAGCTATTAACGTTATTGCTCCTCAAAACGCCCAACATCAGAACGGATGTTGGGCATGTGAGACGAGAATCACAATGAGTGATGCTATTGGAGTGTGGGCCGCAGCAAACACTCACTCGTTGAGCTAATGTGCTATTTCCTGGCCACAGACTGACCTATTCCATGCATCTCATCATCTATTTTAATTTGTTGTAGAATGCTCAATGAACGTTATGTATGACATTGTCTAAATGGAAACCATTCGATATGATAAAACTGTAAAAAATTAAAATTATGCTAATTATTGGCATCATGCTGAGTACTTGACTCGAGAAATGATCAGCCATTTCAATATTACACTTGGACAGTTTTGTAAAAAGTTAGATAAAATATTATCTAACTTTTTACTTTATAGATAAGAGATATGCGTTAAGCCGCCTTCCTGCTCACCAGCAGGCTGCCAAACTGACAAAGGATACCATGTAATGTTGATTAGCTGATGATGATGATTTTGGTGGCTCGAGACGGAAATGAGATTGAGATTTCTTTAACGGATCAAAATTTTAAATTTGATGTCGGATGATGACTAGGTTAGCCCGTAGATATGGTTTCTTAGGATGGAGATGGAACTTCTTATAGCTAACTCAGATATAACTTTCTCCATGCTTTCTTTGATATTAAATCTTCTACAAAAGTTATGGAAAAAAGAAGTTATCGTGCCTCTAGCACCTCATCAATTATTTCTATATCGACCAAACCATATTTCTCCTTATAATAAGGTATGGTAGGAGTATGCATCATCGCACCCGAGAAGAATTATTCCCCAGAATGAAGCGTTTGGTCGAACTTGAGAAAGTTTGTTTAGCTCCTCTAAATTCGGTGTCTAAAGGCCCATTTACACTGCCCGAGCATTCATCGCGAACAGAGGTAACGAACGAGCATTCGGGTACCAGACAGATACTATTAATTTTTTTTGGAGCAAGTTACAAACTTAAAATGTGGTTTAATATAATTTAAAAAGGCTTTTTAAAGGGGTGGAAAATTAATTAATTCACTTCAATTTTAATTTATTTTGAAAAAAAAAACTTTTTCTTCCGTATTTATTGAACTATTTGAATATATTGAACTGAAGCAGACATAGTTGTACCAACATGAAAAAAGTCCAGTGCAAGTTTGTTTATTTTATCAATATAAGCGTTAAGATTAACGTTCTTCCCNGTTCTTTTCCCCCCCCCCCCCGAAAGAGGTTAGGAAACGTTTCGATCGGCCATGCCTCGATTAAACTTTATGAGAAGAACATTCTCATAAAGTCGCTCCCTAAAAAGTCCTGCACCATTCGGAAAAAAACTAAAATAAATTAAATCGTAGTGATTTTTTTTCATGTTACCTAATCTGTTAAATACAATAAAAAAAAATTCTCTGCATATTGAAAAAAATCCCAATAATCATTTGATTTCTCCAAAGTTTCGTCGATTTTCAAGCAATAAAATTGTGAATTAAACATTTAAAAGTGAGTTTTCTCGTATTTTCCACCATTTNGTCCTTACTTCTCAATTTTTTACTTTCTCTTCCTATAGAAGATAAAGTATTGTAATCGTGCAAAAAATTTAGACATTTTTTTTATGTTTTACTTTCTAGTGTCCTGAAAAGTAAACAACGGTATCCTTAGGTAAACATACACTAAAAGTGACACATATGACGTCACATTTTCTGGGCAAGAACATACCTTGTCTTTTTAATATCATGTCGTGTTATGATTTACAACTGGTTACTAGAACACTGTCGAATCAGGCATTAGACGTTAATGGCCGTGTGTCTGTCCACTATAAATCAGTTGGCGAGTGAGTAAGTAATTGTGTCTGCTGATTGCTTACTCACTCATCAACTGGGTGTTATGTTGCCAGGTTCAAAATTTCAAATTGGAAAATGATCAAAAATGTATCAGATGTTGCTCGATCACTTAACATCTCAATCCCCACATATACTCCGAATACTGTAGAGTAAACATCGGTCTGGTGATGATAGTCTGAGTGCTATTGAAAGTTATAAGTTTTTACATTGAATCGAATTAATTTATAATTAATCCGATTTAATGTTGCCTAATCAATTTATTTAATAAATAATCAGTTAATTAACGAGTTGGTCAATAATTATTACCGATATAGTTTTAGAATGAGATCATAGAAACAGGATGGCGAGAGTTTTTCCCCATTGATTTGGGTAGTTGACCACTTAGACCCAACGCCTTTGGCATTAACTTCGCCTAATTGTTATACTTCACTAAGAAAATATTATTATTATTAATACTACTCACTCACTGACTAAGGTGAGACGGACAGCTCTAAAGCCTTTATCTCCGAAATATTTCTGTTTTAATTATTTAAATCTGGCAAGAGAGTTCAAATACCACACGCGTATCAATAGACGCATTTCTAGAGCACATCTAGACGGACCACGGTGTTTGTTTCTTTGATCCTGTATATAATTCAATTTTATTGTTTTACTCGTTCTTCTATCTTGTATATATTATCTTCTTCTTCTTTATCCAATCAGTCTCTCTCTCCCTAAATTAAGATTTTTCTTCAATTTTTTGCTTTTTTCTTTTCTTTCTCTCTTTCTTTCTCTCTCTTTATTACAATTTGGTGATGGTTTACACCAACTTTTTTTGTAGGCATCTCCAAAGACGGTGAAGATAAGATTGAAGAACTGTCCTGGTGCTTTGAGTCCACTGGTATGTTGTACAAAAAAAAAATCAATAAAATTTTATGACCTTTGTTGTTATTATTTTTTGTATGAAAAATGTTTTTAAAAAAAATAATATATCTCTTTTGTATGAAAAAAACTTTTCCAGGAACTACTTAGTGTAGTATTTTTCTTTGCTCTTGGATGGAACGATATTTAATTCAAGTTTTAAGTTGAGTCGGGTATTTATCAGTAATTCTGGGACCCATTTTTTGGTACTTGATGCTGGTTCGTGCTTGCAAATTTGGGTTTTTATTGAGATTGTTGTTGATCCAAACCCACATAGTTTATTGTTGAGATTGTTGTTGGTCCACACACGGATAGTTCTAACCGCACTGGGTCTTCTGATTACCTCGAATAATATAATAATATTATTTGTTTAGAGTCTTTGGTGACTATATCAACTTGTTGTTTTTAGGATTTTTTAAAAAAAATATTTTTCATTTTTGATTTCTGTTGTTTACGCAAATAATATTATATTTTTTATAAAAAAAATAATTGATTTTTTAAAATATAAAAATGATAATACCTGTGTTTTTTTATATATAAAAATTAATTGTTTAGTCTAATTTTTTCAACATATTTTTTCTCGAATTATTATTTATTTAAATTAACGTTTGATAAGAAATAAATAATTAGTAGTTGTCAGATAGGACTAAAATAATAATAAAAAAAAAAATTCCAAAAGACAATTTCATGTTTTAAATGTTTTATTTTTCTAATAAGTTGTTTGATGTTTTTGTTTGAAATTTGATTTAATCCTTCAAAAATGAGTAAGTCTAATTTTTATTTCGATTTCGCTCTTTCTTACAAGATAATAATAATTAATTTATATTATTTATCTTCCTATAGAAGATAAAGATTTAATCGTTCAGAAAATTTGGTCTTTTTTTTTAACAAAATGCTTATCCATTGTAAGTAATAATGGTTTTTGCTAAAACCGTCGACGTTGAACGCCGCGGCCCTATCATAATGAATGTCTTTAAATAATGTGCATATGGACTTATGATATTCCTATTTAGAATTTAAAGTATAGGATACATAATTAAATATTTACTTTACGGATACATAATTAAAAAAAAAAACACGGAAACTATGTTGGGTCTATTGAGTAACTAATTCTTTAGTATTTTTGTCTAAAAAAGTGAATGCCAACAACCCTATAGGTAAATTTATTTGGAACTTTATTGACACATTGCATAATTTCTGAGTAGTGGTGTTTTTACTATTTCTAGAAACTATGAAAGTCCACAATAATGACAGATTTCTAATTGTAAATTATTATTATTATTTGTTGTGTTTCAGAGGTGTCTAACCTCTGACACATTACAATGAAAGTTAAATATTCCTATCTCTATCAAAATGAGAGGAAACCGGATAATATTATAATAGTAAAAGGGGGAATAATAGGTACTTACTGTATTATACTCTGTAAAAAGGAAAATGATTAGTTACAAAATGGATTATTTTATTGGATTATTTCTAAATGGATTATTTCTTATCATTGTGACTGCGTTTCTTACGGTAATAACCATTTATTTCGCCAAATAAAATATTTTTAAAAGATATCGGATCAGTTTACATATCGGATCTAGTCAATAAAATTGACCGAATAAAGTAAGGTTTAGTCAGGCCCGTATACGGGATTTTATTTCGGAGGGGGGGNAGGGAGTCTTACAATATAGGGATTATAGGAAAAATCAAACCTTTTCAAAAATTTCGGGGGGGTCATGTAAAGGGAGTTTTACTATGTAGGGAGTATGGGAAAAATCAAACCTTTTCAAAAAAATTGGGGGGGAGGGTCATGTAAAGGGAGTTTTACAATATAGGGATTATAGGAAAAATCAAACCTTTCAAAAAATTCGGGGTGGGGGTCATGTAAAGGGAGTTTTACTATGTAGGGATTATGGGAAAAATCAAACCTTTTCAAAAAAATTGGGGGGGAGGGTCATGTAAAGGGAGTCTTACAATATAGGGATTATAGGAAAAATCAAACCTTTTCAAAAATTTCGGGGGGGTCATGTAAAGGGAGTTTTACTATGTAGGGATTATGGGAAAAATCAAACCTTTTCAAAAAAATTGGNACCTTTTCAAAAATTTCGGGGGGATGGGGTTGAACCCTTCAAACTCTGTCCTGGATACAGGCCTGAGTTTAGTAGTCGTAGCTCCACGATTTTGCTTTAAACGTCTGTTCGATCTACCATAACGCTAGAACATGGGTTCCCATTTTGAATATACTTATGGACATAAACACCCTCATTTTCATCAAACCTATAAACACCCCCATTTTGATCAAACTAAGAATGAACATTGTTCATAGAATTCACTGATTTGGGGCTGTTAGAAGCAAATCGAAGCCCAAAAATTATGTGAGATCTACAGTTTAAGGCATTTCTAATATTTATTTACCGTTTGGCTTTTTACTATAAATCAAAGAGAATAAAATATAATATGATATTGACTGATGATGTATAGTTAGTTGGACCAGGAGATCAAGAGGCGATTTTTTATTGTCAATAAACAGAGCAAGCCAGGTTATTTAAGAACCAATCAACTTCTTTCCCTCATTAGGGTTGGTTTGCCGAGCTTAATTGGTTTGATTTCCTTTTTTCTGTGTGTGTTTGTGTTATGATCAACTTTCAATTGTTTTGGGCTAAGAAAAAATCGCCTAATGATTGTGTGGTTGCCTGATGTGTCTTTAGCGTTATCCAGTTTACGTGGAGGCGAAATAACATTGTACCACAATAGCATAGCATTTCTAGTAATTAACCCGTTACAGGCCATTTGAAATAACGATCGCGACCAATAAGGTCAAAGGTTTGAATAATTCTCACTGCGCCACTGCAACTTCATGTACTGTCAATCACACCGACATAAGGAATTATATTCTGTAATTAGTTCTCACATTATTGGAGGTATGCATTTTTTTTTTAATTTTTTTTTTTTTTACCAAAAAACAACATCACGCTATGATGACCAAGTGTCTTTACATAATTATATTATTTAAATAAATGAAATGGTGGTTTAGTTAAATGAACAAAATTGGTCTTATTTATAATGAGATCAATCGTGCATGCAATCTCAATTCAATGAAGATTCAAATCAATCGGACTGATTATACGTAGCGACCGGACCGAAGAACAAAATGGTTCTGCTTGGTTTGGTTAATTTAATCTTGACATTTTCAAACATCAGTCATAGAGAAGGTATTGTCTTGTCGTAAAAATAGAAATCAAACACTTATGATTTTCAATTAAATTATAATATGTGCCATATTTTTTAAATCAAATGTATATTTCTTTGTGTTATTATATCACAACTAGCTGTTTCGCTAAGGCCTATAGCTTAGCGCCTTTGAGCCATGCCCGTTCCCGAGCAAATAGGATTCTATGATTTTCCTTTCAAAAATCGGAAGTTAATAGTATTGATACATATATATGATACATGAATCATGCTATCTCTCTCGCTCCAATGTATTTCTTATGGGGATTGTTTACTTTTCGCGATTTCTACCGCTTAAAATTAAAATTTTGCAAATTTTTCTTAGTGCACACTTACTTGGTGCAACGAAGGTCCCTGCCAAATTTCAAATCTGTAGCATTCAAAATTTCGGCTCTACGTTGATCAGTCACTCAGGATATTGCCTTATATATATAAAGATATCGTGGGCATCATAGAATTAGAAGGTATTTTTAACAATCACTGCAATACACTAAGCTATACTTGACAATTACCTCATAATGCTACCACTTGTTGCTATTACCATAGCTACTCAATTGTCCTCAGGAGGCTGAGTTACCCCCAAACACAACCTGACCAAGTAGAAAATTCATTAAAACTTTTTTCTAATTTTTGACCTGATCAGGATTCTCTGGTGCAAGCGGAGTGTGCCACGGAGACGTCTGTGCCATATATTTTTAGGTTTCTGTCCCCAAAATTTAGAAAAATTTGATTCTAAATTGAATTTGATTCAAAATTTGAAAAAGTCGATATGACGAAAATTAAAATATTTAAAATCTTTCCTTCAACAAAAAAAAAAAAACCATAGTCACCAAAGACTTTTTTTTTTATATTATATATTTTATATTCCTATATTATAAATATTAATAAGCACAATATACGTTATATTTGATGTCTGTACGTCCGGCCGGCCATAGGATTCTGAAGGGCAGTAAAAAGGCAAAAAATTTAGCAGAGTTTATGCAATTGTGGGCACTTTAACAAACACCACAGTATTGTTCAGCGAATAATAAACCATAAAAATTACCGATAACACAACATTACAAGAATACATTCAAGATTCAACAACTCGCCATGAGTTCTTGATAGTAAATAATCGTTACGGATAATGCAGTAGCTTCTCCTTGCTTTCTGCATGGCCAAAGGAAAAGATATCGTTAATTACAATTATTTCTGTGAACTGTAGACCTCATTCAAGTATTGGGCCGCCATGAATGTCCTATAGTGACACAGAAATTATTCAAATAATTCCATGTATTATAATGAATGAGTGAGTGTGATCAAAGTCAAGTGTTTTAGTGGAAAGTCAAAAAACAGATCAAAACAAGTTTAAACTTGCCGCTTTATAATCATCATAGTGGTTAACAGCCGCGGGGCTGGTTCGCAACAATTCGCCATGAGTTCTTGATAGTAAATAATCGTTACGGATAATGCAGAAGCTTCTCCTTGTTTTCTGCATGGCCAAAGGAAAAGATATCGTTTCCGATCCTGTCCTTTTACGACTGGATTGTATTTGGGTGTCTTGGAAGTATTCATTTTAAAGCCCCTCTTATCCACAGGAAGACTTAAAATTCGTAAAAAAAATATATTTATTAAATTTTTAGTCAAGTGAAGATATAGTACTTTTAACCTTCAATATGGTTTTACTTGACATAGTATCCCAATATAACGAATATATTTATTAAATTAGGGATAATTATTAAAAGAATAATTAGAGCAGGCAAATCTTTTGAAGAATAATGCGAAGGTTTCCCGTTGCCTTCTGCATAGGTATTATAGGTATAATTTCCAAACAAGCCATTAGTGGCCTTGTACGACATAGTATGGATATATTCTTTTGTAAGAGACTATCTACAGGGGACATAAATAGAAATTTCAGAATATATTATAATCAAACATTTGTTTCTTTCCGAAGACCACAGCATGATTCGGAAAAAATATACCCCTATGACCCAAACTAAGTCAAACACCCCACGAGCCTAAAATGACTGTATACTCAACACCAGACCGCCGCAAGAAGACAAATAAATTTTTAGACAAATTTAGTTTCATTTCAATTTCTTTTGAAAACAATAAATAAAACCCAGAACCCAAACCTTCATATTCATAAACCAAATAAATAATATTTTGAAATGATTAAAATTAAAACAACCAAAAAAAAAAAAAGCGGTGACCAAAAGAGAAACACTAAAAAAACTAATAATATATCTTTTTCACGTTTTGTATTGAGAAGACAAGAAATATTGGTTATTAGTTCTTCCTCTTTTACAATAGGTGGCCCAGATACTATCACTCAAATGAAAATTATTTTAGGTTTTAAATAAATAATATCGTCATACCTAGTATTTACAAAGAAAATGGGTTTTGGCGTCTCCACTAATAATAATTGCATTCAGACTTGTTTTATAAAAATCAAATTCGAAGTGATTTTGGCGTCTCCACTAATAATAATTGAATTCAGACTTGCTTTATAAAAATCAAGTTCGAATTAATTTTGGCGCTCCACCAATAATAATTGCATTTAGACTTGTTTTATAAAAATCAAATTCGAAGTGTTTTGTCGTCTCCACTAAGAATACTTGCATTCAGACTTGTTTTATAAAAATCAAATTCGAAGTGATTTTGGCGTCTCCACTAATAATAATTGCATTCAGACTTTTTTTATAAAGGTCAAATTCGAAGTGATTTTGGCGCTTCCATCAATAACAGTATTTGGATTATATTATATTTTTTTGCTTAACGTCTCTTAGACATCTATTGGTCATTCGAGACGGAGGTTTTACCCTCCATTCGCTGTAAACTTGTAAACCAGCTACCCACATTGACCCCACACAGCTTGGTTTGGTCCGGACATTAGCCAAGAATCATGAGAGCGCGAACCTACGTGGAAAACCGCTTGGTAAAACCTTGCTGGACGTTGCTTAGCTTCATTGATTTTTTTTAACACTTTTACGAAAATAAAATTCAAGTTTGGGCATCTTCACAAATAATAACAATAACATATTTAGAAAAATGAAATTTGACTGATTGGCATGTCCACTTATTACAGCATTGGAACTTTTTGGTATATAGATGAGAAAAACTGTATGAGGGAATTTCGACGACTTTTTGGCTTTTCCACTAATAATGATTGTATTGCCAATAATTTTCAAGGTAATTTTGTCATCGCCTGTAGTAAAAGTAGAAAGACATGTTTTCCAAAAATAGAATTCTTGGAGATTTTGGCGTCTGCAATTAAATAATATTGGGATTTTTTGACACATGAAAGAGATTTCGGTAATTTCACCAATAATATTTAGAAAAATTAAATTCGACGGGGGTTAGGGATCTTTACTAATTATACCTTTATGATATCTCTAGGAAAATTAAATCAAAGGAGATTCAGGTCTCATCAAGGCTAATAAATTAATTTCATTATATTCGTGATCCTCAGAATATCATTTTTAACATCAATTTTTAAAATTCTTGAACGTTTAGAGCCTTCTTGAAAAAAACAAAAGACCACTTATTAATATTTTTTTTATCATAAGTCTTCTTTTATATATATTTATAATATTAATATGATATATAGAGACCCAAGAGAGGGCGGGTCTCAAAAATATATATTTTAAGTTCTTATACATATAGATGAGGACTTTGGGTCCGACTTGGGACTTTTTTTTAATTTCTTTTCATCTCATCAAGACAGTTGATCTTTTTTTTTCTTTATTTACCTTCAGGTGATTTGGACAGGGTGTTTCATTAAATATGTCTAACAGAAAGGTCTCATCAGTAGTTTATGAGATTAATAGAATGATTGTCAATGAAAATGAAGCAACTTCATTTTCATTGACTTCGGGAGTTTATGAGACTAATAGAATGATAGTCAATGAAAATGAAGCAACTTCATTTTCATTGATTAATATTCATCAGAAGTTTATGAGACTAATGTAATGATAGTCAATGAAAATCCATTTATGAAAATTAAAAACTTTTAGACCGAATTTATTTGGAACTGTCATTAATATCAATGCCACTATTGATGTTTACGTAGATGATTTTGACAAATCGAAAGATTTGATTTCAAATTTAGTTTGCAGTATTTGATAATATCATAATAAAGATTCATGAAATTAAAATCGTAGGAAAATGGATTAATGTATCCTACATCAATGATATGAAAAACATACTAAGCGACCCACACCGAAAGAAATATTTCTTTGTCTTCACTTTTTTCTGGTATTTGATTTGCGAAAATCAATTAACCATTAATAGTTCAACTTTTATGGGTAGCGCCTGATTACAAAGTTGTATTCCTACTGCAAACTTCTTGGAGTCTAATACTTCATTACAAAGAAAAATGAAAGAAATTGACAATCTAGTCGATCGGGTTCGTTATTTAAATAATTATGCTTTCTAGTGAGAGATGTTTTATGATTACTATTCATGTTGTGTAAACCCACTAAAGTCAACAACAGGTGCCGCTACCACAAAACATACTAGTAATCACTAGAAGCAGCAAAACCACAATGGGAAACTTTTGCTACAGAGTGAGGGTGTGTAAAGCCGCGGGTATTATGCGTCACGTGGTGTGTCGAACTTGGAACACTGAAATATCATCTATTTTCCTTGTAAAATAAATTTGTAAAACTTTATGAATCATTACAAAAAATATGTCTTCCTCTTGAAATCTTTCATTGTCATGTGACGAGCGCTTTCGTTTTGTGACAATATCTTCAAATAGACATCATACTGACAAAAGTAAATAGAAAGTCTATGCCTTTTAGAAACAATTTTTATTGACATTTTATGTCTTTGCTTTGGCACATAGCATCGAAAAACGTTACCAAAAAGCGTTGCTTTTAGTTTCACTCGGGCATCTTCGTCTATGTTTAATTTGTAAGGACATAAAATGTTCCAATGTGTTGCAGACTCGTACGCAAGCTTGATATATATACGGGTCAAAAAATAAGTAAAAGCGCGAAGTTACATTTTTTCTGAGCACCCGGTATATTGTTGGTCCTGTACAAGACAACATATTTGGCGTATACTAAAAGATAATTAAGGTACAAGATCACTTCAGGTCTTTTATTTTATTTTTTTTATTATTATTTAGGTCCTCTTCTATCTCACTCTATCTTTGAAGCCAAAAGGACTGATTTAAATATATATTGGTTTTTTTTCTTTCTTTTTAAATGACCACAAGATTGGTACTCTGACTCCATGACCAGAAAATTAGACAGAGACAGATGACTGACTGTTCAAACTAATAATTTAACAAACAGAGATGAAAAATCTACCTAAACTATAATTATACTAGTTTTGTCTCTTTCCAATTTGGTTTTTAACCCTTTTAGATCTCAATGGTCAAAAGACAAGTAGAATCTTAATATAGAAATCAGAAATTTGTATGTTTGTACCTATGTATGAGGGGTTGTCTATTACAATAACACAGCCCGTTTGGGGTAGCAGATAGCGAAAAAGGGAATGGACCCCCTCAAAATTATGAATTACGACCCCAGGAAAATTATCAGAATTAAAATATGTCAAGCCGTTTTCGAGTTACGGCCAAATTTATAATTTATTCACCAAAATCGGACAGTCACGGTTCGATATCTTAAAATATGTTGCGACAACATATCAACTTAAAGCGAGAAAGTTTNCAGATGACTGACTGTTCAAACTAATAATTTAACAAACAGAGATGAAAAATCTACCTAAACTATAATTATACTAGTTTTGTCTCTTTCCAATTTGGTTTTTAACCCTTTTAGATCTCAATGGTCAAAAGACAAGTAGAATCTTAATATAGAAATCAGAAATTTGTATGTTTGTACCTATGTATGAGGGGTTGTCTATTACAATAACACAGCCCGTTTGGGGTAGCAGATAGCGAAAAAGGGAATGGACCCCCTCAAAATTATGAACCACGACCCCAGGAAAATTATCAGAATTAAAATATGTCAAGCCGTTTACGAGTTACGGCCAAATTTATAATTTATTCACCAAAATCGGACAGTCACGGTGCGATATCTTAAAATATGTTGCGACAACATATCAACTCAAAGCGAGAAAGTTTTAGGTGACAATTTAGTCCTTATTTTATGACATTTTTATCAAAGGTATGGCCAGCCATTCGAGAGGTACAGGTTCGAAAAACCGGGAACGGGTAAAATGATATTTAGAAAATAAAATAGACAGAATGGCCATGCCTCCTGACAAAACGTTTAAATATTCCCCCCCCCCCCNTTCCCCCCCCCCCCCAATTTTCATTGTCCTTGAAAAACAAAACTAGCAATATAAATACCATAGCGAAGCACGGGCCAAACAGCTAGTGCACAATATTTTAATAAATGGATACAATTTAAAGTTTTCTAATACGATCAGAATATGCAGGGTGCCTTGAAAGACAGATCCTTAACCACCTGTGTTGGGAACACTGGTGCTTATGGATTTTTCTCTTGGTACTATTTTCGCTTTAGTTTGCCAAAAAAATATGATTTGAGCTCTTTATTTTCTTCTTCAAATTAATCTTAACAAAAAATAATGTTTTCCCCTATAAATCAATAATAAGTGAACATTCGAAGGAGCAACAGTTGAATGTTTCCAGAAAATTAGGTAGGTATATTTTTCTCAAAAAAATTGTCCCTTTTGTGGTTCTAACTTATGCCGATCTCTATGGCCGAGTTGATAAGAACATTGACTCTTCGTCCGAAGGTTGTGGGTTCGAATCCCGCCCGGAGCGAAAATTTTCTGATCAAATTTTCTCGTTTTCGGAATGGCATGGATGTAAAAAGAGTGCGCTGAAGTAATTCGAAATCGGTTCCGGGGCATAGCTTAAAAAAAAAATTATCCAAAATACAATTATTTTGACTTCAACAGTTCACTCTCCATGAGACGTTTTCAATGTTTAGATACAATCAGAAGTAAAAAAAAAAAATAAGGGAATTATTTCTTTTGAGGTCGAATGCAAAAATAAGGGAATTATTTCTTTTGAGGTCGAATGCAAAGGGTTATTAATGAATTTAACAAACTAAATTCAGGAATCTACAAAAACTTTTAAAGTACATTCTGTTCACGATTCATAATGTCTATTGTTTAATATATGAATGTCTATTGAGGAGACTTGATATTTTGTTTTATGAAGGAAAGATTTTTTTAAAGTTTAAATTTTCGTTGATTGACTTTTTCACTTTAGAGAAAAAAAATCAATCTTTCTTCTATATTTTTTTTTTAAAAAAAAATCAATAATTTTTCTTTCATTTTTTTTTTTTTTTTAAATCAATTTTTTTTCTCTAAAGTGAAAAAGTCAATCGACGAAAATTTAAGCTTTAAAAAAAATCTTTTCTTCACAAAACAAAATAATGTCTATTGGTAAGACGTGCATCTTGAAAGGGTTAATTTTAAATTATTACGTGTGCTTCATAATTTTTAATTGTTCCAATGTTGGTATCTCTTAGTTCTTCTTTCTACTTCTTGGCGTTGTTATTGTTATTATTTGTTTTTAGTCCGCGTGTACCTTTACACATGACTGATGAGTTTAAATGTCTTTAATCAAGTGTTTGTACTTTTATTTATTTTTCATCTTCTTTATTTATATTCTTATGGCGCTTACAAGATTTAGTTTACTGTGTGGTTTCAAAATGAATCAACATCATAAAGGTTTTAGTCTCAATCAGTACCGGAGTATACATGTGGCAACTGCCCTCGCGTACTTAAACCTTACACTAGATAAAATGGGATTTTGCGAGGTCTTCTTATTTCAAGTGGGTACATTAGGGAATTCAGTAGTTTTATTTGACGTTTCTTTTATTACAATTCGCTGACGCTTATAATTTTTGAATTTCACGTATTTTCATCAACTTAAAAGGGTCTCAAGAGACGTCTCGTGGCAGAGTGCGCATCACACTCGGATTGTACCAAGGAGGTTCCGGGTTCGATTCCTGAGCGGGTCGAAAATTTGATAAAGGTTTTTTTTTTCAAATTTTCTACTTGGTCTGGTTGTGATTGAAGATAACTCAGCCTCCTGAGGACAATTGAGTAGCTATGGTAAAAGCGACAAACAGCAATATAAGAAAATTATTATTAAAGTGTAGCTTACGCTTAGTGATATTGGAATGATTGTTGAAAATACCTTGTAACGCTATGATGCCCACTAAAATTGTGACACAATAAGACAAAGAAATTTACATTTAAATGAGTCTCGCGTTGTAAAAATGCCAAAGGCCTTGTGACAATAACAACAAATCATTTTCAGGTGTTAGTTCTGGCTGTCAATCCTTCGGACCCCCCCCCCCCCTCCTAAAAAAATCTTGGGTACGGCGCTGAATTTGGGTATCCACAGACTCTGTTACTATGACGAGATAATAATCCCTTTTTCAATATCGTTCAACTGGCTTGTTAAACTAGCTCTAAAAACATTTACTCCCGCTAGTTTTGTGACCTCCTTTTCAGACCTTGAGACTGAGGAGTTCATGCTGCTCGTCGTTCCATCACTTGACTTACCATAAACGAAAATTTCAGTGTTCCAATTAATGTTTCAAAAAAAACAAAACAAAAATCTAGTTTGCTTACTATAACACGACACCGAATGAGGTTCACAATGTATCAGCTTCTTCTTTAACCCTAGAATTGCCAAGGGAGGGGGTACAAAGTACCCGCGTTTTAGCAAAAAGCTTATAGTAATCAAATTATGATAGGTACTTATTTTAATGAGACCTTTAATAATTGTGACAAACAATATTTTTTATCATAATATATAAAAATATGTATGTTCTAAGCCTTCTTAGGGATGATATTGAAGCCAAACTTTACTTTGCCAATGCATGTACCAATACATTGATTGTCTAAATCTACCATAAATTGTCTAAAATGTCTAATTATGTACCACATGCAAGAAATAAGTGTGTGTAAACACTGTCAAAAGACATTTGTCTGTGTGGGATGTCAGGAAGGACAAAGTTCTGGTTCAGAATAGATTTCCTAGGGTCTAGCGATT
>CM022881.1:27011794-27026024 GCA_012654025.1 Pachypsylla venusta | reverse complement strand
AAAAAAAATAATGAAATTTCGGGAGGGTCTGGACCCCATGGACCCCCTCCATGAGCATGGCCTTGCGCCTACAAGCATAGAATGCAGTCGACATTCAAGTACCTTTTTAACTTAAAACTCCTTAGGTTAGATTATACTAGATCTGTAATAATATTGTGATGGTTTGAATTACAAAATTAATGAAACCATACCAATACTGAATTCCGCCATTTTCTTGTATCAATTTTGATCACGTGACTTTTGAAATGTGGCCCATATAATGATTGTATAATATTGTTACTTCCCCGAATTCTTTCATCTTTGTTCTGATAACATCCACCCTGAACATACCTATATCTCCCCAAGGAATATTCTCATCAATAAAATGAACCCTTTTATTTTTCCGTGTTTTTCTTCTTCTTATTAAGTTGATTTTTATTTGGAGTGCAATGATTCAATTAGCAGAATTCTACTCGAATAAGAAATAATGGAAAGAGATAAATTTATTAATGTCTCAATTACTGAAACCAGTGTAGTCATCCGTTGTTGGAATCAAACAATAAGTTCTTGTGGTTGTAACTATTGAAATCGAATGATGTTTTTGATTATTTTCAATATTTGCAAACCTCAAATACCAAATCTTAATCCCAATCAAAATTTGACATTTACGTTCGTTAATATAGTTAAAATGAATATTAATAATTTAACATAGTTAAAATGAACATTAATAATTTAATATTAGTTAAAATGAATATTAATAATTTAATATAGTTAAAATGAATATTAATAATTTAATATATTTAAAATGAATATTAATAATTGAATATAGTTAAAATGAATATTAATAATTGAATATAGTTATAATGAATATTAATAATTTAATATAATTAAAAATGAATATTAATCATGTTAAATAATACAGTCCTTTACAGTCAAGTGAAGATATACTATTATATTACCTACCTCATTATGGTTTTACATGACATAGTATCCCAATTAAAAAAAAAAAAAAAAATACAGTTATATTTAATAAATTATTTTCAAAAAATCCTTTCTTTTAGTAGCATAAGGGATACTTATACCACAGAGCGTTGCCACCTACCTTTAATGAAATGAAGCTATATAATGTGGGTCCTAATTAGTTTTTCTGGTGTTACTTTCAATCTGACACAACCAGTTCCGTCATAGAAAAATGTACAAATAATAATATCATTGTTAGCAGAGTTTTAATAGTTTTTGTCAGAGAGTCGCCTGTATCTGAACTATCCTTTAACTGCTTCTCAAAAAATTGGTACTTCACGTCATTACCCCTTATTTACTTTTTTTATCTAATGATTCAGCTTTTGAAAGTACCAATAATAATCATTATTTTGACCGGTGAGAAATGTTATGTATAGTAGAGGATGCAATAACCCACTGTAAAATTAATTAAAAACTAACCCCTTATTTACTAACTGATGGATTGGATTTTGTGAAGAATGTATCAGCTTTTTGCGTCCCATTCTGCGAGCCTCCACTGATTTTATCTGTTTCTTTTTTTTTCCACAATCCCTCAAATATATGTTTCACGTATTGTTTGGAGATATAACAATTCTACGTGTGTTTCCTTTAAAAGTAAAATGAAAGCATCTCAATAAATATCAAATATCGCCAAAGTATAATATGGAAGCTTCTCTCTTAAATTCAATTAGCCAATGTTAGTGTGTTTGGTTTCCCCTTGAACGATTCCTCGTACAAATTTATTTTCCTCAAAATTTTCTTTTGAATTTTCTTATCAATATACGATTGCCATTTTTAGAACGCTTGTTATTATTTTAACCAATTCTTTTATTTGTTTTCTTTTGTTTGCAGGAACCTCATGGCGCTGTTTTAGATCGATGGAACATTTGTTCTCCTGAAGAAGAGCCTTTAGTTTTACAACAATTTCTCAGATTTGGTGAAACTAGAGCCATTACGCAACAATTATTATTACATGGTTTAAGTGACATGAGACATTTTCCTCGTATGGAAGCAGATATTAAAAAACTCATTGAAAAAGCTAGTCGACACAACAACAATAATTCTCAACCAGAAAGAAAGCCTCATGAAGAAGATCGCAAAAAAGAAGTCAGAGAATCCCGGGATAGATTATCGATCAAACCCGTTCCTTTACAAAATCTTCAAAGTTCCAAGTCTCCCACAAATGTGAAAATTGAACAACATTCTAGATCTCCCCAGCAACCGTCGCCTATAAGTTTTATTAAATTACCTGACACAGGTCTGACATGTCTTCCTGCAACATCTAATTCTCCACCTTCTAGTGTGGCAAGTAGTCAAATAAGTGTTTCTCCTTTAAACAAATTACAAAACATGCAACCTTTTGATTTTCGTAAGTTAGCAATCAGTAGTTCCAAACGTAGTCCTGAAAGAAGAAGATATTCAGATGCTAAAAGTCCTCCGAGCTTGAATCTATCTGGTACTAGTCCCTCTCCTTCCATGATACTACCTCCTCCTCCACCCCCTCCTTTAGAAAGACTTCCCCAAAAATCCCCATCAACTGACTTCCACAGCATTGCCGGCAGCAGCGAATTTGACTCAGAAGAAGATGACGACAACGAAGAAAACTCTCAAAGTGCATTGAACTTGAGTAAGGACGGCACCCCAAAATTACCAAGACAACCACGTGAAAGAGGAATAGGTCGAAAATCTACTCCGATGAAGAGGCATTGGGGAGCAAATCTGCCTGCTAATTTAGGCATTCAACTTATCAATCCAGCTACTGGTAAGAAAAGAGTACAATGTAACGTTTGTTTAAAAACTTTCTGTGATAAAGGTGCATTGAAAATTCACTATTCAGCTGTGCATTTGAGAGAAATGCACAAATGCACAGTGGAAGGTTGCAATATGATGTTTAGTTCCAGAAGATCGCGCAATAGACACAGTGCAAACCCAAACCCTAAACTACATTCTCCTCATTTGAGACGAAAAATTTCACCCCATGACGGAAGAAGTTCACAAGCGCATCCAATGTTAATTCCTCCATTGCAAGGTGGACTAAATCCACTGTCATTTGGCGCTTTTCCACTCCTGACACCGCCACCAGATATGAGACATCAATCGCGTTCATTGGACTTAAACAGTTTGGATCTGAGTCTAAAATATCAACAGTTCCACGATGGCAAAATGACGGAAACTTCATCTGATGATTACAATATGGATGATGATGACGAGGAAGGAATTGTCATCGATGGGGGCGACGATTACGATGAAAAATATTTCGTTCATAATGGTGATAAACCTGAGGACTTGAAACTTAAATCAGATACAGAAGAAGAAGGAATCGATAGTAACGACGATTCAATCAGTCTTACAGACTCTCAGGGGATTAAGGAAGAGAAAGTACAAAGTATTCACAATAAAAGTAGAAAACGAAAAAGCCAAAATCCAACGAGAATATCTTCAAAACAAATGTGTGATGAAAATCGAATGAAAGAATTCGAAGAAGACTACGAGGAAGATGAGGAAACAAAAGAACTAAAGGAAGATAATTATGATCACGAAGAAGACGAAACAGAACAACTGAAAGCCAACAAACGGGAGGAAGATGAAAGAAAAATTGAAGTCAAGAGTGAAAGAGTAAAAACCGAATCCAATAACAACGAACATTTTGAAATTAAAGAAAATGAAAAAGACGTATCCAAAGAATCTTTAGAAACAATGAACGCGCTGAAACATTTGGAACAGATTTCAAATGCAAACAGTGAGAATTTTAAGAAGTACATTGTACCAGAAACATCCGATCATTCAGACGGGTCAGACGATTCAGATGATCCTGACAATAAAATATATGGCCACTTTGAAGACGGTTCATTTCTAAGTGCATCTGATATACCTATTGATACCGAAAACCCGCTAAGATGTTTGTCTTGTAATGACATATTTGAAAATCATTTTGTTTTGAAAACTCATTATCAGAAAGAGCATTTGAAACTAATGCACAAATGTGTTATTAAAGGTTGCAACGCTGCTTTTCATTCAAAACGGTCACGCGATCGACATAGTTCAAATTTAAACTTACACCGAAAACTTTTGTCCACCAACGTTGTCAACGATACATCTATCAATAAGAATGGTGTTATTAATCCATTATTCTTAGAAAACCTACAACTTCAACAACAAAATTTAAATCAAATTCAAAACTTAGCTCAGTTTCACCAAAACGCACAGTTCTCACCTAATAATCCAATTTTTCACAATGAATTTCTAACTCGATTTTATGCTGAACAATTATCAAATTTTAATAACGGACAATTAAATCTTTTTCAACAACATCCATCTGGTTTTCCAAACTTTCCAATACAAAATGGTTTAGATCATCGACGTTCTCGAGATGCACCAGGTCGAGAAAGTCGAAGTAGTCGAGAATCGTCTTCTCCATTTAGCTCAAATTTAGTTTACAATATAGATGAAGACATATCTAAATCGACAGAGTTTCCAATTCAATGTCGATTTTGTAGTCACAATTTAGGATCTAGAAATGAAGCCAAAACTCATTTCGAACAATTACATTTAAATGAAATGTTTAAATGTCATAATAGTGAATGTAGTTTGGTGTTTACCTCGAGAACAAAACGAAATTCCCACCAAGAGCAGGAAAAGCAGTACAGAAATATTTCAATGTCATCATGACCTATGAAGCCATTAAATATTTGGTGGTAATTTGTACCTTCTAGTTTTGGGAGATGTACATCTTTGTTTGTACTTCTGCTTTCATAATGTTTTGTATAATATGTACATGAATGTGTAAAAGATTTTTACTTTTTTGTTGTTGTGATACTTTAATTCTATTTATTCCTATTTGATAATACGAATGTAAAACATATCCTTGTATAATATTTTTCATGTTGGCCTGTATTACAATTAAGCTCATTTGACTTAAACTTATCTTCTTTGTACCAAAGGAAAAAGGGAATCTGATTGAATAAAAGATTTTCCTTAGATCTTTCTGTGCTATGAACTCGTGAGCAAAATTTAGTTACTATTCTAAAATTGTTGCCTCAATTTAATTGAGTAAAAAGTCATTGTTTCTAAACATCGCTAATTAATAGAAAAAACAAGCTACTGTTGTAAAAGAAATGTCCAAATTTTCTGCACGATTACAATACATTATCTTCTATTGGAAGAGAAAGTAAAAAAAGTAAATCTAAAATAAAAATGCTTTTAAGTTCAAATCATTCTCCTTTTCTATTTAGTGACAAGATTGTTTTCATATACCTCATATCTTTCGGTTGTTTCGCATATAACGCGCATGATCACTGCGGTATTCTGTCAACCACATTGATAAAATAAACCTCATATCTTTCGGTTGTTTCGCATATAATGCGCATGATCACTGCGGTATTCTGTCAACCACATTGATAAAATAAACCTCATATCTTTCGGTTGTTTCGCATATAACGCGCATGATCACTGCGGTATTCTGTCAACCACATTGATAAAATAAACTTCATATCTTTCGGTTGTTTCGCATATAACGCGCATGATCACTGCGGTATTCTGTCAACCACATTGATAAAGTAAACCTCATATCTTTCGGTTGTTTCGCATATAACGCGCATGATCACTGCGGTATTCTGTCAAATATATTGATAAATAAATCTTAATTAACCATATTAAATTTGTAAACGAAACTGGATATAATATATTCAACAATTATATGAGTCTATTTCGTAAATTGCACCCCGAATTTCAAAATGTCAGAAATATAACTAGAAATAAAGAAGCCTTTAAGTAGGTACATCCCTTTCACGAATTTTCAATTGTTATTATTATTGTATTATCTCACATAAAAATTTCTTATACTTTAATTTTTTGTTTAAATTAATATTTTTTAAATGTTAATGTAAATAAATAATTTATTTTGTACAAAAAATGCATAGATCTAGAAGAAGAAAAAAAAACCCTCTGCAAATCGTTTAATTTATGATTTATTATTATTACTTTTTTTCTATATGTTTTTACAATTCAATATAAATTATGTTTTCAATGTATAAACAATTAATCCATACGAATAGTACAATTCAATATTTTTGTGTCACTTATTTGTAAACATAATTAATAATTAATGTAAATCACATTGATATAAACATGGATCTAAATTAGAAATTAAATATGGACTACAAATTAAAAAAAAGACAATTTGGGACCTTTTTTTTTTTCAAAAATTTATGATTGGAACATTTTTTTTTTTTTTTTTTTTCCTTTCTTTCAGAATAAAATCTTTAAATTTCAGAGCGCTTTTAGCATCTCAGAGAATAAGTAATTATTTTGTATAACGGAGATGTCAAAACTCCGTGAAAAAATAAATAGAAAACGACTTAAAGTTCATTATTGAAAATAATAATAAACAAAGTTATATAAATAAACAAAAATATGAATTCTTTTAGTCTAATTTTAGCATTAATAAAGAAATTCCTATATGGTTGCCAATATTTTCTTTGCCTATGTAAGCTTTTTGAAACACATTCTATATACTTTTTCATTTCTGTTTTTTTTTTTTTTTTTTTTTTTTTTTTTTTTTTTTTTTTTTTTTTTTTTTTTTTTTTTNTTTTTTTTTTTTTTTTTTTTTTTTTTTTTTTTTTTTTTTTTTTAACGTCTCTCTATTGATGGTCATTCGATACGCAGGGATTTTACCCTCCATTCGCTGAAAATTTATAAGCCAGCATCACGAGGGAGCGTAAAACGTCACTGTAAGTTGCCTGATTTTAGTGATCTAACGGGAAATGATATACTTATTCAACGTGCCATAGACTCTGGGTATACTGCTTGATTTAAATGACCATTTCATCCGTGAGTGGTCGCGTTCCGCCGCAGAACGCCATCGGTCTACTGTTAGATTTTTTCTCACACCTGGTTTTGCTGTGTTTTCCTTTCTTTCCGAAGAAAATAACTGATTTTTTTCAAAGAATTTGTTCAAAATCTTCTTTGATCTATATTTGAACCGATTTCAGCAAGTTTATTTTCCTATAGTACCCAGTTCGATCCCCTATTTTGGCACTTTTTTTTCTTATATTATTTTATGAAATGTACCTAAATAATTAAAGTAATTAATTATTTAGGTCGTTATTATGTTTACATTAATATGTAATTAGTTAATTAAATGTAATTAAATAAGTTAAATTTTAAACTATATAATTAGCCACACAAAAGACGAGAATATTTCGACGAAAAAATTACGACGCGACTGGTCGCGATGTGAGAAAAATTCTCACATCGACTGCCTCAGACAACTTTCCGACTGCCTCAGGCAACTGAAATGCAATGTATGTCGGCAATTTTTTGTGAGCACAAAGTAAATCATATTTTGAACAGCTACTGAGAGACCCGACAAGTTGGAGCCAATAATTACCAAGTTATTGCGTTTTTGTCCGACAGTGTGAGAAAAATTCCCTATAGGAGACCACTCACGGGTTAAGTTTATTTTGGAAATTTATTTAACATATTGTAGATATCTGTTATAAATGAACTTAACAAACCTTTGTGCATACAATTACTTGGCAGTCAAAAATAATCGAGAATAGTCTGTTTCATTCAAAATAGAAAGCGAAGCGACATGGCAATAAAAACAAATGGAATTAATTTATAAAAGCATAGTCAGCTTTATTATGAGCTCATCTCATCATGTGAAAAATTGAATCAATATTATCATAAGCGGCTGTTGTATATACCTATAAAAAAAAGCTACCTACCTAATTAAAAAATACCTCAATGTACTTTTTGTACATATTGTACAAAATATCGTTGTTTTTCCTTCTTCTGTTTTCTATTCATGATGACATTATTGTCACGCAATTATTATTATGTGCATTTAACTGTACATAATTATATTATTTGTTGTGGGCGTACTTGTACACGTTTAAAAGATTAAATTTTTTTTAACGTAAACTTTTTCTGTAAATTATTTCTGTACACGTTTAATTTTTTCATCAAAAACATTGTACAAACTATCTACTTCATATCTTCATGAAACTCAATTTTAATCCGTTTAATTTTGAATTTGTAAACAATTATATATTAATTTTTTATTTCCTTATATATTATTTTATGACTGTGGTACCATATAATACTCATTAATTATAATGTAAATTATTTATTATATTTAAATTATTGTAAAATTTAATGTATTTTTTTTTTTCAATGCAACCTATTATTTTTACTGTACAATAGGTGTCTGTCGCATAGTACAACAGTCACCAAAAAAAAATCATTTATAATTTGGTATACTTTTGATACACGGAAAAAAGTAATATTTTATGGACTTTTTCAAATATTTTTCTCAATTTATTTAACTATTTTGTTTTAATAAATAATCAATTATTTGTTAAAAATAAATATTAAATTTCTTTCTTTACCAATTTGTTTTATTTTTAAATTAAATAAATTTTTCTTTAAATTTATTTTTTTTATTTATAAAAAATAGATTTTAAATATCAATTTATTTTATTTCTAAATAAAATCGAATTGTTTATTGTATATTTTATAATTATTATAAAATATGATGACTAAGTAAAATTAAATAATGAACGAAAAGTCCCTGAAATATTATAATTTTATTTTTAAATTTGACAAAATAAAATCTTGTAATTGTATCTAAATAAAATGAAAAATATTTTTTAAAAAAAAGAAAATCTCAGATATACCTGAAGAATGTTTACATTAAAAATTATCAATTAAGCTTTATCCCCTTAAAGGTTACGAAGAAAAAAATAATATCAAAATAGTTATTAAATAAGTTATAAGTAGGAAATATAATTCTTTTTTTATATAATAAATAAATAGAAAAAGCAATTTTAGAGCATTTTTTATTATTATTTTATTCATGTGTATATTTAATACTCTATTTTAAATAATTAATTATAATAAATTAATTATTTAATATTTCCTTAATTTCTTTTAATTAAGTATTATAATTATATACTAAGTATGTGTAATTTATTTAAATAATAAAAATACTCAAATTATTAAAATCTAATATTACCTCCTTTTTATAAATTATTTTTTCCCCAATTTTTTTCTTACAGGGGAGCTGGTGTATGCAAAAGGGTTAAAGTTTTTACAGTATTTTCAAAGAGCTCGTGAAATGATTAGGCTTGATACACTCGTTTGAATAATAACTCGGTTAATAATTGACCAATTTCAAACAAAACAATAACCTACAAAAAGAGAAAAATTTTGTGATGATGTCAATTTATATACAGCCAACCATTTTTGGATGTAACATCCAAAAATTACCAAATTGGATGTAACAGTTCCCATGAAGTCAAGTAATGTTGGCCATGATGCGTATAGGATCCCGGCGGGTAATCCTATAAATATCTTTTTTTTTTCCTAATTTGGCTTAACGTCTCTTTAACATCTATTGGTCATTCAAGACGGGGGTTTTACCCTCCATTCGCTGGAAACTTGCAAACCAGGTACCCACATTGACCTCACCCAGCCTGGGTTGGGCCGGACAACGATACGTGGTGTTCCCAAGCGATCACCCATCCAAGTACTGACCACGCCCGGACGTTGCTTAACTTCAGTGATCTGACGGGAACTGGTGTATTCAACGTGGTATGATCGTTGGCTATAAGTATCATTGATTTTATTGGGACAACTTAGTAGTCGTTGCTGATTGCAGCGGAACGACTCGAAATAAAATGCTTTAAATAAAATTTAAAGCAGCTTTAAATAAAATAATAAATATATAATGAAAAATTCGACCAAGTATGGTGAAAGCTTTTCCAGTATGTAGAGGGATTTTCTATGCAAATACCTTTACGAAATTTTAATATGAAAAAAGGAAATTTTATGGTTTTCTGATGGGAAATTAGAGTTCAAGTATATTCCTACTATCAATGATAGCAAGGTGTTGGACTTTATTTGCAAATTGGATTTTGGAGTTCATATAATAGAGGTTGTACTACATTAATTTCAAATGAGCTTGAAATGGAAATAAACCTTTGATCAATCGTAAATACCCAATCCTATATGAATAGAACATCATAACCAAGGATGAAAATGACATTGTAACCACGGATGAAATCAAAGGTTTATATAGCATCGTAACCACGGATGAAATCAAAGGTATATTTCCATGTCAAGTGAGCTTGAAATGGAAATAAACCTTTGATCACTCGTAAATACCCAATCCTATATGAATATCGTAACCACGGATGAAATCAAAGGTTTATATAGCATCGCGACCACGGATGAAATCAAAGGTTTAATTTCATGTCAAGTGAGCTTGAAATGGAAATAAACTTTTAATCATTGAAAATAACATCGTAACCACGAATGAAATAAACATTTGATCACTGGTAAATAACCAGTCCTATATGAATAGAACATCGTAACTCCAGATGAAAATAATATCGTAACTACCGATGAAAATAACTTCGTAACCACCGATGAAAATAACATCGTAATTAACGATGAAAATAACATCGTAACTACCGATGAAAATAACATCGTAATTACCGATGAAAATAACATCGTAAACATCGATGAAAATAACATCGTAACCACGGATGAAAATAACATTGTAAACACGGATGAAAATAACATCGCAACCACGGATGAAAATAACATCGTAACCACGGACGAAAATAACATCGTAACCACATCTCAAGTGAGCTTGAAATGGAAATAAACTTTTAATCATTGAAAATAACATCATAACCACGAGTGAAAATAACATCGTAACAACGGATGGAAATAACATCGTAACCACGGATGAAATAAACATTTGATCACTGGTAAATAACCAGTCCTATATGAATAGAACATCGTAACTCCAGATGAAAATAATATTGTAACTACCGATGAAAATAACATCGTAACTCCCGATGAAAATAACATCGCAACCACGGATGAAAATAACATTGTAAATACGGATGAGAATAACATTGTAACCACGGCTGAGAATAACATTGTAAATACGGATGAAATCAAAGGTTTATTGCTATATAAACCTTTGATTTGCAACCACGGATGAAAATAACATCGTAATCACGAATGAAAATAACATAGCAACCACGGATGAAAATGACATCGTAACCACGGACGAAAATAACATCGTAACCACGGATGAAAATAACATCGTAACCACGGATGAAAATAACATCGCAGCACAGGCAGACTAGGTTCGATCCAGACTATTAATGCCTGTCGCAGTTCAGTCTCAGTCTGTATAATTTATCATAAGTCACCAAAGACATTATTTAATTATTATTATTTTCACTTTATGAGTTAATTTATCTCAACTATATGCTGGTTTTACAGCGAGGTGCGGGTTTCGAACCAAGTGCTCTCGCTAATTTAGACTCAAAAATCTTCGCACAATGCGTGTGGTATTCAATATGGCAGCTAGCTGTAGGAGTATGTAAGTATTTTTCTTTAGCCCTATAGTTTTAATACTGGTGTGTAATTCCTTCGGGGTAACGCCTGTTGAGGATAAAACAACAAGTAAGATTTCGACTTTATCCAACTGCCACATTCTTTTGATCTCATCTGCGAGATCTGTGTATTTGCGTATTTTCTCTGACATTGTATTGAGGATGTTATGGGTGTTCGGTATGGCAATATCAATTATTTGGGCCGTTTTGGTTACTTTATCCCAAATTACTATATCGGGTCTATTGTAGGGCGTAGTCCGGTCTATTATGATGTATCTGTCATAATAAACAGTATGTTGGGCATTTGTAAGCACAGCAGATGGTTCATACTTGTAGTATGGCGTTTTAGCGTCTATCAACTTGAGCTTGAAACATATATCTAAATGAATAATAGCAACTATTTGGTTGTGACGATGTAAGTAGTCGGTTTGGCATAGTGTGCTGCAAGCTGCTGTTATGTGTTGGATTGTTTCAGAATTTTCACCACATCTTCTACATCTGTCATCAGTTATTCTCGTGTCTTTGATTATAATTATGTTTCAAGTAGTTTTTAGTGTTGATCACCTGGTCCTGTATAGCAACTAAAAAGCCCTCCGTTTCTGGAAATAGTTCACCCGACATCAACCATGCGTTCGACGCTTTTTTGTCGACATATGATTGGTCGGTGTCATGTGGGTGTCTACCATGGAGAATTTTACGTCGCCATTCATCGTTCTTTTCTGCTTTTGTTGTGAGCTTTTCATTGTTTTGAGCTAGTTCGCTAGAAAGATTCAATGGGGTATTTGCTGGATCAGCTAAACAAATGCTATTATGGAGTTGCGAGGTTGTTCTTTTACCATGGAAATATTTTCTTAGCAGTTTCACTTGTCCATTGTGGAGGTTCTTAATGTCGATTAGGCCTCGTCCTTCTTCTGCCCTCGGCAGGGTTAATCTTATTATACTGGACTTAGGATGGTGTTTTCTGCTTTTAGTCAGCTCTGTTCTGGTTTTTCTCTGAATGTATTCCAAATCCGTATTTGTCCAAGATATAACTCCAAATGAATAAGTAAGTACAGGTATGGCTAGGGTGTTTATAGCTTTAAATAAATGTTTGCCGCTAAGTTGTGTTTGACATATCTTTTTTACTCTTGTTAGATATTCATTTTGCAAAATCGTTTTAATATTTATATGATTGATCGTTCGCGATTGTCGGTATCCAAGATATTTGTAGAGATCTTCTTCTCCCATTGCCTCAATCGACCCACCATACTCCAACTCCATTCCACCTGGTTCGCATTTTCCACTTTTAATGTATATAATCTTACATTTTTCAAGGCCAAATTTCATACTAATATCTCTCGAGAACTGTTCCACAAGCTTGATAAGGTCCTTTAATTTGTCTTGGTTTGACGCGTACATTTTTAGGTCATTCATATATAGTTGATGGAATATGATCTGGTATTGACCATTAGTTGTGAGGACATAACCTGATCCGGTTCTGTTATTTTGTTGTTATTATTATTATTATTATAATGAAATGCAATATTTTTATTCATATATTTAATTTCATCAAAGATTTATGACAACTTGTCGCGGGTAATACCTACTGTAATAGCGGACCGAACTGGGAACGAAAGAGTATGTAAGAGTAGATTAAATGCCAAAACTCGGTGCATGCCAAAACCAGTTCGATTCCGATAGTAATTCTTGACTGTTATCACTGGTATGAATACATGCACTGTACAGGGTGTTCAATTTTAAGTGACCAACTCCTTAAACTTTTTAGCGCCAAATTATGGGAACGTTTTTTGGTCTGACATACCCGTGTCAAATGAATGTAGAATTAAATGGGGAATCCGAAAATGTAATAAAATTCAGGTCGTCTTATTTAGGAAAATGAAGTTGACCTTCATCTGACCTTAGAGGACAACTTTGACAAGTCAGCTAAGGTCATCATAATACGTCCCCCTCTTTTTTATGAACATTCGGTCAGAATATTTTTTTGTGACTCCAACAGTTTCGGAATTAATTAGCGTTTTGATTGAGAATGTAAAGATTGAGAATGTTTGATTTATAATGTAAAGGGGAGGGGGCGTGGGAGGCTTTCATTTTAAGAAAAGGGGGCGCGGTGCCAAAAAGTTTGGGAATCCCTGCTCTAATAGATGTGCTGGGAAACAATTTTTGAAAAGTCAAAGACTAACATAAAAGAGGCAGTCCATAGAGGAAAGGCAATTAAATGATCTAACATTTGGTACTCGGACTAAACTTCTCTTAGGTAACATTTTAGTTTTCAACTTTGACAACTTTAAAATTGAATATAATTTAAATATGGAGTTCAATTTTTGAGTTTAAAATGAACTCGGACAAGCGAGCCATTTACCACATCAGAGCGCACGGCAGTGCGCCAGGCCAAGTTCCGAAAGCACCAGTGTATTTTTACACGAAGCAATTTACCGTTTTTTCACACCATCCGGTTTTACAGGGGATAGGTCATTGAAATTTTGAACATACATTCCGTACTATAGTACAATAATACAGGATAAACTTCAAATAATTTCAAAGTTTTCATTTTTGGATACTCACTGACTGACTGATTGATTCACTCATCATCAAAAGGTTCTGGCACTTCCCGTATACTTACCTAGTATAGGGAAAATCCAAAGTTTGAACTTTTTAACTCTTAAGTGCTCCTAAGCGGCGAAAAGCTCTCTGAGTCTTTACACTCCTTTCTGATTTAACAAATGTATCGTAAATGATAATTTTACAAAATCTTCCTCCCCCTCTCTCTCTCTCTCTCCTTCTCCCTCTCTCCTTCTCTCTCTCTCTCTCTCTCTCTCTTTCTCTCTCTCTCTCCC
>CM022881.1:26976882-26990461 GCA_012654025.1 Pachypsylla venusta | reverse complement strand
TTTTTTTTTTTTTTTTTGGTTTCATGCAAAAATTGCTGTGTGTACTTATGTACACGCGTGAGAAGTTATACTTCTTTTACTACCCCACCCGGGAGTAAAAAACATACTACCCCACTCGGGAGTGAACTCAGAACCTACCAACTATCAACTATGAAACAGAGGCCTTGCCACTGAGCCACACTGTTCTATGGATATAGAACGGGAAAATACAATATTTAAAATTTAACTCTCATTTTTTCAATAAATATTTTTATAGAAGAATCGTAAGATAATAAATAAATCAAATAATTAGACAGTATCGATTCGGAATCGATATCCGAATCGATCTGTCTAATTGATTTATCTTATTTTTTCATAACTAACTCCATCTTCATCATTTTTTCATAATTTTGTGTTACGCTTTTGGTAATAATTTTGTGTTCCACTGATGCGGTGATAATTTTTTGTTACAGGTGCGCGCGCATCTTAAAATTTCACTCTCATCTTTTTTTTTTCATAACGCGTCTATGAAGTCTAATTTCAAAGAACTGGCCCCTGGGGGAAGGGGCGATCGCTCCTTCACCCCGTCTGGATCCGCCCCTGAAAAAGATTGTGCAGATAAATTTTAAAACATTGTGCAATAGGGTCCTTGTGATACATTTATTATTTTCCACGTCTGAAATATCCCCACCATTTCATGACAGTATAATAATACTGTTTCAACATTGTTGATGCACTCCCCCAATTTAATTTCACCTAATATAAGATACACGTAGGGAATCAAAATGACGTTTAACATAGTTTAGTCTGTGGTATCATCACATCAGTAGACATTTAACAATTTGCCCTTAAGGTCTATAAAATTAACCCCAAAATTAAATATATATTTCTTTATTTTTTTTTTATTTTTAAATTAAACGATTACCCTGCCCACAACCCATTAGTTTCTGAGCTTGAAAAAAAGAACAAAAATAATTATAATAGAAAAATAATTTAAAAATTATAGAGCATACTGTAAAGGCCCGTTTTGAAATGATTACAAATTATCTGACGGGGGGGGNTCTGAGGGGTTGGGGGGTTGCAGTGATTTTTGCATTAATACAGAATATTATTATTAATTATTGGATGAATATAAATGAAGTTTATTCTAAACAGTACAGCTCCTTTATCTCTTTTGGACCAAATTTAAAGATAATCCGAGGATACATGCAAATGCTTAATATTAACCCTAGGATTGCCAAGCTCTATTCAATTACGTGCATTGCCAAGGGGGGGGGGGTACAAAGTACCCGCAAACAAAATAAAGGATAAAATGATTTTTTTTTATTACAATAAGTCGCTATTACTTATAGTCCGCGCGGCGCCGGCGGACAAACAGATTTTTTTTATTCGATTTTTGGATTCTACGTACCTTGAAACGTAAAATATCAAGTTTTGAGGGAGGGGGGTAATTTCCCCCCCCCCTGACGATTCCAAAGGTTTATTATTGAAAATAATAAACCAAAATGATAAATATATACATTAAAATACGGGCTTTTCCAGATTTTAGTTTTCTAAAAATTACAAAATTACGGGTCCCATCGTAACTTAATTATAATATAAATGCATTTAACAATGACCCAAGCTGAAATAATAATAATTATTAATTTCTATAGAATGCTTCTTCATTTACAAGAAAGACGGAGTGAAGTCTAGCCTTACTCCTTACCCTTACACTAAATAAACCTTCAATCATGGAACTCATATTAGCTATCAATTAACTCCAACTATCCTACAATTATTATTTCAAAATATCCATGTTCCACTAGGTATGTAAAGATTTACTGTAGCCAACGATCATACCACGTTGAATACACCAATTCACGTCAGATCACTGAAGTTAAGCAACGTCGGGCGTGGTCAGTACTTGGATGGGTGACCGCTTGGGAACACCGCGTATCGTTGGATGATTTTTTCGGCCCAACCCAGGCTGGGTGAGGTCAATGTGGGTAGCTGGTTTGCAAGTTTCCAGCGAATGGAGTGTAAAACCCCTGACTTGAATGACTAATAGATGTTAAAGAGACGTTAAAACAAATTAAAAAAAAAAAAAGATTTACTGAACTGGCCTCACATTTGTGTTGTCCTCGACAATCGACTGCATGGTTGGCGTGAAGTCAATGTCATGTACAGACAATACAGGGTTTGGATTTTCTAGTTGTTCCATAAGATTTTACATGGAAATTTCGACTTATGGTTGGCATATCCTCCCAGTATGTCAGAAAATAGAAATGATAGTGATTTCTGGTGTATTTTTTAAACAGGATTCCAATGAAACCATTATTACGAAAATCGGACCTACGGTTCTGGACTTAGAACCGATATAGTGGACTAAAACCATGCAGAACCATTATCCTATGAAGGTTCCTTCATTGGATAATGGTTAATACTTTTGATAATTTGGGAAAAAATGTAGGTATGTAGAAACCTACTTTTTTGAAATTGTAATTTCCTTCATTATCAGAAACTGACTTGCCCAAAATAACAGTGACTGTAATCTTCTGACTGACACTATACTGACTTACATTGTGACTGAGATTCACTGACTGTGACGCTGACTCTGTGTCTGCTGTGACTGACACTGTGGGTGTTTGGTTCCCCCTTCGTATATGTGACTGGGTTCGCGAGTGTGAACGCGACCTGACCATCTGATGAAATTGCGTCTGCGCAATGGAGTGAATCGTTTGTAAACAAAGCTGATGAAATGATCCGGACCAGACAGACATCTTGGGTTATGACTCTGAAGAGAACCGTAGGGTCCCATAGTTGTATAATTTTTGGGGATTTTTGTCGCGTGCAGCGTGACACATCCCGGGAAAAATCCCACCAACCATATTTTTATTTTTTCCACTTATCTTTTGTTTTGTTTTTAACTTTTTATGTTTACTTGTTAGCTTTATTGACATATTTTAACCCCCCTCGACAGGTTAGGAAACGTTTTTACGTCCATGCCTCTATTGCATGAGCAAACTTTTTTTCCCCCAAACGGGAAAAATATTTTGAACGTGGGATTTTTCCCTTGTTCGACCCGACATCTTGAAGATTTCAACGTGAAATATTCGACTTTAAAATAAGCCTAAAAATTAACGTGAGTTCTTTATAATTTCAATAATTTTTTATCAAAAAAACACTTTTCTTAAAGTGCAACCCAACAGTGGATCTGTGGTTCACTGACTGACTATTCACCGTGGCGACAGTACTTACACAAAATGAGGATGAATTTTACAACCAAGGATGTTCACCGTTCACCATCAAATTTAAATAAGACAATAGGTACTATAACTACTAAAGAAATAATATTAATAAGTTTAAATTCGGTGTGATTTTGGGATGTGATCCCGGCAAAACCAATTTTTTTTTTTTGCTTAACTCTTTAACATCTATTGGTCATTCAAGACGGGGGTTTTATCTTCCTTTCACTGGAAATTTGAAAACCAACTACCCACATTGACCTCACCCAGCCTGGGTTGGGCCGGAAAAATAGCTAGCATATGACAAGAGAGCGCACTCACCACATGGAAAGACCTCGCTGGACGTTGATTAACTTCAGTGATCGAACGGAAACTGGTGTATTCAACGTGCCATATATAGATGTTGACTAAAAAAAAAAAAACAATTCTAATATTAGTTGGTTAAATTGGAATACTATATGTCAAGTAAAACCATAATGGAGATTGAAAATTACTATATCTTCACTTGACTAAGGAACCTTTTTTTAGTCAAATGAAGATATAGTAATTTTCAACATTCATCAATTTTAATATCGATAAAGTTTTGCTGATCATCATCCTATGTTCAAATCATGAACATCCATGCGCGGATATAGCCCTCTTGGATTGGGGGGGCACAATCGCACAATATACCTAATAGAAAATTTGGGGGGGAGAGGGGGAGGGACTTGTAACCCAGAGACCGGGTGTTCGAGTCCTGGGTAGTACTATTTAATGCAATGTTTATCGAGGTACGATACCTAATTTGTTAAAAGCTGCAGAGCTTACCACAAATACATTTCATGGCTACAGCATGCAACATGCATTCTAGGGAATATCAAAGCACCTAGTTGAACGTTGACCTTGAGGTCTTCCGATTGCAGTTTCTCTCTCTCTCTCTCTTTCATTCTATCTACTCTCTCAATAGCGGGTCTGACACCGGGGGGATGTGTTGAGGCAATCCAAAAAAAATTTAACCAATTTTAACCAAATTAGAGAGGTTAGGAAACGATTTTACAGCCATGTCTCTATTGCGTATGTATTACAACCGTCCAACATGGACCCATGAGGGCCAATAAAAAAGCTAGTTTTTTTTAAAAAAAAATTGAAAAAGTTGCCTCAACTCATCTCCCCGTTTTAGTACCTGGGAAAAAGTGCCATGACGGATGACAGAATTTTTGGCGATTTTTTAAATTTCTATTTAGTCTCAGGATTGAGAATTATTTAGGGGCCCGTGCCCCCCTTCCACTCAACGGGCTAAAAGACACAGACGATCACCATTCATTTGATTTTAAAAAAAAATATAATGAAATTTGAGAAATATCGTCCGCTTTAAAAAGAACTGCGGGGGGCACGTGCCCCCTGTGCCCCACCCTATATCCGCGCATGTCAACATCTTCTAAAGGCTGTACCCTGTACCTTGTCGGTCCCCTCTCTTAAGTTCGACACACATAATTTTTGCATATGAACCGGCGGTTACTATATCCTTTACATCTTGGCAGTAATACATTCTTTGGCGTCCTCCTCTTCCCCATCCAGGAATTCGGCCTTTGAATATATTACTGATTTCCAGGAAATCGGCCTTTGAATATATTACTGATTTCCAGGAATTCGACCTTGAATATATTACTGACTAGCAGGATACGCCCGCTTCGCTTGGCGCCTTATAGGCATGGCCGTTTATAGTGTCAACTCCTTTTTTTCGCCATAAAAAGTAGCCTCTGTCCTTTCCTAAAGTTTAGTCTATCTCCATACCAAATTTCATTATTATTTAACAAATTTATATTAGACATCCTATTGGTAACTTTAAAAAACACTACCGTTATTTATGACGACGATTCACTTACTTTTTCACTTCCGACTCGAGATTCGTCTACTTCCTTGAAAATGTCTACGAAGTAGACGAAACTCGAGTCGGAAGTGAAAAAGTAAGTGAATCCTCGTCATAAATAACGGTAGTGTTTTTTAAAATTACCAAATTTCATCAAAGGTTCAGTAGTTTAAGCGTGAAAGCGTAACATACATACAGACAGAGATACTTTCGCATTTATATATTAGTATGGATATGGATTAATATATTATGTCCGGGAATTTATCATCATCTTGCCTTTTCTTTTCAGTTATTCCAATGCTCTTTCGTTCGATTTCTCCTCCCTCCAGCATGATGTTCTTATTAATTTCCACCGCTTTTATTCTCTGACTTTCAAAAGTACGGACTTCTCAAATTCTGGCATAATAATAATGTATAGAAGATTAGTTCATTTCCATGTAATGTACCCTGAAAACTTATATACTAAGGAAAAAACTCGTTATCAGGCGTCCAAACGATCGAATGAAATTATTGATCTTATGGTCGACAGAAGAGTATAATATAATTGAATAATTAGTTCAGATCATGAATATCAATCTAAATACAATAATTAGGTACCCCCAACATACGAAATAAATCATGTTTAAATATATTTCGAGTATAACCCAGAAATGAAGGTTTACCTAGGACAGAGCCATAGTATACCTACACGCAAGGTCACTAAAATTAAAAATTCATTATCTCTTTTAGTTTGCCCAGAAAAAAAAAATCAAAAAGACCCGCTAAATAGCGTCATTTTTAGCGGTAACTTGCTTCCACTTGAACTTTCGATTTTTTTTTCCTTTCTTATTACGCACCTACAGACTAAAAGAGATCTGCGTGTGCCAAGTATCAAGTCTCTCGGTTTAACTATCGTGCAGCTACGTTGATTATCAGTCAGTCAGTATACCAACTGGACTTTGCGTTTTATAAGTAGGTATAGATTAAGAATACAATTTGAAAGCATTTTTTTTTTTTTTTTTTTTTTTTTTTTTTTTTTTTTTTTTTTNTTTTTTTTTTTTTTTTTTTTTTGATAAATTTTTATTCACGGCATGAAACACACAGACAATAGAGGGCTTCAATAAAAAGGCTGCTAAATGCGAAAGACATGTGACGTTTTTTTATATTTGAAAATACTCTTACCAAATCTTTAGAAGTGGGAGTATCAGTACCAAATATTATTTTTGTTATTTTTTGTTTATTTTTGTAAAAAAAAAAAAAAAATATATATATATATCAATGGCACATTCCTGAAATTTATTTTCCTATTCGCAATTTTATTTTCCACCATACCTTGTGATCAGTGCTTATCCTCCTTAGCTGACACTTGTCTCTAACCCGGTATCGCGAATACTTTCTCCTCATAGCATCAATAAGTAGTAACGGTAACTTCAGGCCCGACGAGAGGGGGGAATCCCCCCCCCCAGTCACGGGATCTCCTAAGAGGCCCAGTGAGAAAATTATCATAATGAAATTTTTTATGTTTTTTCTGAATAATATTTAATAATAAATAAATCAAATTAAAAGTTTTGATTTTTTTTTAATCACACACATTTTAGCAATAGTGGCCTAATAAGGGACAATGGCTATTGCAGGACACAGATTTTAAAATATAGTGCGACCTTTCAGCTTATACAGCCATCATAAATATTGGTATATTTCGTAAACATTAACATCTGATAATCGAATTATTTGTTGCCAAAAAGAAGCGTACATGCCTTTTCACATCAACTTAGTGAATTGCCTACTTTTACTTTTATAACTGCCAAACTGCCCATACGATGATTTTAAATGAAAGAATAATAGAGGGGCCAGTAAATTTTTCCCCCGGCCCGGATTTTCTGATGTCTTCTGCCCAGTGTAACTTGCTACTGACTTTCCATCTTTAGTTAAAAGCAGTCTTTTTAAAGGCTGGATGTCCTTTCCAACGCTAAACCTTCTGTATTTACACGGACTTGGACCGTCACCTGGATTGCTCCCCTCGCGGTAACTTTATTCTAAATACCTTAAAAAAAGTACTTTTTGCAAGTAAAGTAGGAGAGTACCGTTATAAAAATATAAAAGGGACATTATAAACAGAGGAGGGAGATATTGTGTTGAAATAGGGGGCCAAAGGGGGACAACAAGCAGAGAGGGTTTTTTTTTAGAAGATGCGCGATACTGCTCTCTTTTATGTCACAAATTTCCAAGTTAGCTCTCTGCACAGGTCTCATTCCAGTCTGTCATTGATTTCCTTCTTTTTTTTATATTTCTGCTGAATACAAGCAGCAGCTTCTCTTGCTTGCTTGCTTCTCTCAATATTTCTGTACAAGTATTTCCCCAGGATTTTTCCCCTCTTGTGAAACAGTGTGACTCAAAAAGCCATTCATATAGTTTTTTTTTTTTTTTTTTTTTTTTTTTTTTTTTTTTTTTTTTTTTNTTTTTTTTTTTTTTTTTTAATTAACATGGACTTGGACCGTCACCCGGCTTGCTCCCCTCGGTATAACTTTATTCTAAATACCTTAAAAAAAGTACTTTTTGCAAGTAAAGTAGGAGAGTACCGTTACAAAAATATATGGAAGGTGATGTGGTTTTTATTGGTCATTCAAGACGGGGGTTTTACCGTCCAATCGGTGGAAACTTGCAAACTAGAACCAGCTACCAACATTGACCTCACCCAGCCTGTGTTGGGCCGGAAAAAAAAGCCAGCATCACGTGGGCGCAAACCCACGTGGACACCCACATGGTATACAACCTCGCTGTACGTTGCTGAACTTCAGTGATCTAAATACATTGATAGGGACTTATTATTATAAGTAGGTCGTCTCTACGTGGTGTACCCTGGTTAATGATGAACAACTAACATATCGGGCGACCCAGATAATCGGGCTCAAATAATGAGAAGAAAGCCAAAGATTATGGCAGTGACAAGGGCCGTACCCAAGATTTTTTTTCCCGGGGGGGGGGGCAGTCCGAAAGATTGACAGCCTAGCGAGGACTAACATTACCTGAAAATGATGATCATGGAAGGTGATGTGGTTTTTGTTGTTGTTGATGTTGTTATTTTTATTATTGTTGATGTTGTTGTTGTTGTTATTTTTATTATTGTTGATGTTGTTGTTGTTGTTGTTATTTTTATTATTGTTGATGTTGTTGTTGTTGTTTTTATTTTTGTTGATGTTGTTGTTGTTTTTCTTGTTTTTGTTGTTCCTGATTTTGTTATTGGTATTTCCCCAGGATTTTTCACTTGTTGTTGTTGATGTTCCTGTTACTGCTGCTGTTGGAGGTTATGATGAGTTACACTTTACAATATTATACATGAGTCATGCATAAAAAAAATAATGAAATTTCGTTGGACCCCATGGACCCCCCCCCCCTGGGTACGGCCTTGACAGTGATAACTGAGTATCTGTCATTGATTACAACAAAACGAGGCAAATCCAAATATTTAATATAAGGGTCAATCAAAGGCGGCTATCTAATGTAGCCACCGAGGGGAGCAAAACTAGGTTCATTAGGTATTTACACGGTCCTAAGCCCGTGCAAATACAGACGGTTTGGTGTCAGAAAGGCCATCCAGCCTTCAAAAAATTCTGCTTCAAACCAATGATAAGAGATCATCAGCAAAAAGCGAGTTTCTGCTCAGTTTCAACTGTGGGGAGCAAGCTAGGGTTACCGTGGAAGAAAGGGTTATAATATGTAAAGAGAATAGGCACCGAACAAAAGATTGTGGCATGCTAGAATTAAGGAAAGCAACGCCAACCCCAAATACAATTGAGAAAGGTGAAGTTAAAGAAGAAGAAGAACGAATGTCCCGTTGGGGGGGGGGGGGCGATCGAGCTCCAAATTATAATCGACATGGAATTCCAGTAGCATTTATGAACACCAAATTTAAGAAAAGTAAACACTTTTCTAGTAAACGACGTTCAAGTTTTTCAGTGCTGATGGGGGGATCGCTTCCACTTCCCTCTGTATCCACTTCTGATCAGGGTTATATATTTTTATACCTGTTGAAATATTGCTGATTTGTGGTCATAGAATAAGCACCTACGCAGAGGATAATATAGGTGTCAGTATTTACATACGTAGTATCATGGGCGTACACAAGGAGGGGGGGCTGGCCGGCTGTAGCCCCCCCCCCCCGAATNTTGATGTTGTTTTTGTTGTGGATGTTGTTGTTGTCGTTGATGTTGTTTTTGTTGTGGATGTTGTTGTTGTCGTTGATGTTGTTTTTGTTGTGGATGTTGTTGTTGTCGTTGATGTTGTTTTTGTTGTGGATGTTGTTGTTGTCGTTGATGTTGTTTTTGTTGTGGATGTTGTTGTTGTCGTTGATGTTGTTTTTGTTGTGGATGTTGTTGTTGTCGTTGATGTTGTTTTTGTTGTGGATGTTGTTGTTGTCGTTGATGTTGTTTTTGTTGTGGATGTTGTTGTTGTCGTTGATGTTGTTTTTGTTGTGGATGTTGTTGTTGTCGTTGATGTTGTTTTTGTTGTGGATGTTGTTGTTGTCGTTGATGTTGTTTTTGTTGTGGATGTTGTTGTTGTCGTTGATGTTGTTTTTGTTGTGGATGTTGTTGTTGTCGTTGATGTTGTTTTTGTTGTGGATGTTGTTGTTGTCGTTGATGTTGTTTTTGTTGTGGATGTTGTTGTTGTCGTTGATGTTGTTTTTGTTGTGGATGTTGTTGTTGTCGTTGATGTTGTTTTTGTTGTGGATGTTGTTGTTGTCGTTGATGTTGTTTTTGTTGTGGATGTTGTTGTTGTCGTTGATGTTGTTTTTGTTGTGGATGTTGTTGTTGTCGTTGATGTTGTTTTTGTTGTGGATGTTGTTGTTGTCGTTGATGTTGTTTTTGTTGTGGATGTTGTTGTTGTCGTTGATGTTGTTTTTGTTGTGGATGTTGTTGTTGTCGTTGATGTTGTTTTTGTTGTGGATGTTGTTGTTGTCGTTGATGTTGTTTTTGTTGTGGATGTTGTTGTTGTCGTTGATGTTGTTTTTGTTGTGGATGTTGTTGTTGTCGTTGATGTTGTTTTTGTTGTGGATGTTGTTGTTGTCGTTGATGTTGTTTTTGTTGTGGATGTTGTTGTTGTCGTTGATGTTGTTTTTGTTGTGGATGTTGTTGTTGTCGTTGATGTTGTTTTTGTTGTGGATGTTGTTGTTGTCGTTGATGTTGTTTTTGTTGTGGATGTTGTTGTTGTCGTTGATGTTGTTTTTGTTGTGGATGTTGTTGTTGTCGTTGATGTTGTTTTTGTTGTGGATGTTGTTGTTGTCGTTGATGTTGTTTTTGTTGTGGATGTTGTTGTTGTCGTTGATGTTGTTTTTGTTGTGGATGTTGTTGTTGTCGTTGATGTTGTTTTTGTTGTGGATGTTGTTGTTGTCGTTGATGTTGTTTTTGTTGTGGATGTTGTTGTTGTCGTTGATGTTGTTTTTGTTGTGGATGTTGTTGTTGTCGTTGATGTTGTTTTTGTTGTGGATGTTGTTGTTGTCGTTGATGTTGTTTTTGTTGTGGATGTTGTTGTTGTCGTTGATGTTGTTTTTGTTGTGGATGTTGTTGTTGTCGTTGATGTTGTTTTTGTTGTGGATGTTGTTGTTGTCGTTGATGTTGTTTTTGTTGTGGATGTTGTTGTTGTCGTTGATGTTGTTTTTGTTGTGGATGTTGTTGTTGTCGTTGATGTTGTTTTTGTTGTGGATGTTGTTGTTGTCGTTGATGTTGTTTTTGTTGTGGATGTTGTTGTTGTCGTTGATGTTGTTTTTGTTGTGGATGTTGTTGTTGTCGTTGATGTTGTTTTTGTTGTGGATGTTGTTGTTGTCATTGATGTTGTTTTTGTTGTGGATGTTGTTGCTGTTGTGGATGTTGTTTTTTTTTTTAATATTATAAGTCACGTGCAAAACAGAGTATTTTTTTTTAAAAAAAAAACGATTGAAATTTCGGGGGGTCTGGACCCCCTGCCATATTTTGAAATCTTTGAATAACATGATAATTATAAGTGTTAAAAAATATTAGCTTTTAAATAAATTAAGTTAAAACAAAACACTTACCAAAAACACAATTCATAATTATTTATGAAGGAACTAGTTTCGAATCATTCGATTCATCATTAGTCTAGTCGATTCTAAAGATGGAAGTTGACATAGTCAACTTCCAATTTTAGAATCGACTAGACTGATGATGAATCGAATGATTCGAAACAACTTCCATGGAAGTTGACTATGTCAACTTTCATCCTTAGACTCGACTAGACTGATGATGAATCGAATGATTCGAAACAACTTCCATGTTGACTATGTCAACTTCCATCTTTAGAATCGACTAGACTGATGATGAATCGAATGATTCGAAACTAGTTTCTTCATATTAAATTAAAATAAATAATGTTTTTGATAAGTGTTTTGTTTTAATTTAATTTATTTAAAAGTTAATAATTTGAAAGTGTTTTTTACGAGTACAATAAAATAATTCCATCTTTGTAGTTACACGCTATATATTTTATTTTTTCAAACAGGGCGTTGACACAAAGCTTGTAAGAGTGACAAATCCCCTCTCTACAATATCTGTGTGACACCAGTTGACACAGCACAGCGCGCAGGTGCCCCTCTCCGGAGAATGTCACCATTCAGATAATAGTGTCACTCCTCTTTATACAAACCAAGCATTTCTATTGGTCCCCTAATTTTATATAAGGTTTCAGTATTTTGTGTCATTGTGTGCGACAGGTAAAATATTAAGTACGGGCTACGAGGTATATTTTTATATGAACAAAAAAAAAAAAAATAGAGAGAAAAAGTGTTCATTAAAAAAAAATTGAAAAATCAAACAATTTTTTTTTAAAAAAAAACTCTGCCAATGTAGAATGTACATTAGGTAGTTTTTTTTTTGTTTTTTTTTTAATTTGGCTTAACGTCTCTTTAACATCTATTGGTCATTCAAGACGGGGGTTTTACCCTCCATTCGGTGGAAACTTGCAAACCAGCTACCCATATTGACCTCACCCAGCCTGGGTTGGGCCGGAAAAAAGCCAGCAATCCAGGATCACGAGGGCGCGAACCCACGTGGTCACCCACATGGTACAACCTCGCTTGACGTTGCTTAACTTCAGAGATCTAACGGGAACTGGCGTATTCAAAGTGCCATAGACGCCAACGGTACATTGTGGTCTTAGAAAATATCTAATACACAATATGGAAATCTTCTGGTAAAACCCATATGCACACTTAGTGGGAAGGAAGAGGAAACGGCCTCTCATGTAATTTTCGATTGCGGTGCCCCACTTAATTGGAGATTGAATATCATTGGGCCACTAAAGCCCAGAGATGAACTCAGGGTCGTAGATAGTAAATCAGGGCGGGGGGAAAAATTTACGGGCTCCTCTATTATTCTTTCATTCAAAATCACCGTATTTGCAGTAATAAAAGTAAAAGTAGGCAATTCACTTAGTTGATGTGAAAATGTGTGTACGCTTCTTCTTGGCAACAGATAATTCGATAATTTATCAGATGTTAATGTTTACGAAATATACCAATATTTATGATTGCTGTACAAGCTGAAAGGTCGCACTATATTGTAAAATCAGTGTCCTGCAACAGCCATTATCCCATACTTTTTCAAAACTTTTAAGTTTATTTACTATTCAGAAAAAAACATGAAACATTTCATTATGATAATTTTCTCCCGGGCCTCTTAGGAAATCCCAGGCCTGGGGGAATTCCCCCCCCACCCTTTTCGTTGGGCCTGACGACCTCTCATGTAATTTTTGATTGCGGTGCACCACTTAATTGGAGAGTATCATTAGGCCACTAAACCCCAGAGAGGAACTCGTCCAAAAAAATCTGGTGAGAAGACTGTTCAAACTCTCTGAGCAGTTGAACCTTAGCTGGAGAAACAGTTTTAATCCAAATACACAAAAAGCTCATGAGGCTGAAATGTAAGGGGTGAAGCCCAGTGGAAAATATTGAAATGAAATTGGCCTAACATCAGTGTCAAATAACATCTATTTGACATTGATGTTATTAGGAATCAGTTCGCCAACGATCATATCACGTTGAATACACCAGTTCCCGTCGGATCACTGAAGTTAAGCAACGTCTGGCGTGGTCAGGGCTTGGATGGGTGACCGCTTGGGAACAAAACGTATCGTTGGCTTTTTTCCGGCCCAACCCAGGCTGGGTGAGGTCAAAGTGGGTAGCTGATTTGCAAGTTTCCAAAAAATGGAGGGTAAAACCCCCGTCTTGAATGACCAACAGATGTTAAAGAGACGTTAAGCCAAATTAAAAAAAAAAAGGAATCTACTTATATCTATCAGTAAAAATATCTACTTATTTCTGTCAATGGTCAAACTGTGTCTAACATCTTCAGTATATATTCACGTAACAACGCATCATATTAATGTTTGCTCCATCAGGAATCAGTTCATATTAGAGTTCAATCTGTATTATTTGCTTCAACCATCATCCAGTAAGTATATCTACTTATTTCTGTCAATGGTCAAACTGTGTCTAACATCTTCAGTATACATTCACGTAACAACGCATCATATT
>CM022881.1:26954795-26974932 GCA_012654025.1 Pachypsylla venusta | reverse complement strand
GGAGATAGCAGTTGATGTTCATGTGGTATTAAAATGTTACCACACTACTTCCTGGGACGTTACTGATACTTGTAACTATCCAGGGATCATCAACCACTTGCTCGGGCCCTGGGGTCGCCCCCCCCCAATAACTGAATCATCAGTTACCCCTAGGGGTTTATTATTAAACAAGTGACGATTTACATTATCGACCCCCCCCTTCCCGACATGAAGATCTCAGCTGCCCCCCCCCCTAGGCCAGATGCTGGCTACGCCCTGGCTACTCTCCAAGCACAAAAAGCCCACCTGATTCTTAAGTGCAGGAGCTTACATATTAGCACTAAAGATGAGTTTAGCTCACGAACATACGAAGGTAGTTGGTAAATTTGTAGATTTACCAAAATCCTTTAATGTACGCTAATAACATATAATAGGCTAATGAGATATAGTATTTTCTTCTTCACTTATACTTTTTATAGTCGACTGAACCTATAGTATTTTTCTTTTTTAAGCCAACGATCATACCACGTTGAATACACCAATTTCCGTCAGATCACTGAAGTTAATCAACGTCGGGCGTGGTCAGTACTTGGATGGGTGACCGCTTGGGAACACCACGTATCGTTGGCCCATTTTTCCGGCCCAACCCGGTCTGGGTGAGGTCAATGTGGGTAGCTGGTTTGCAAGTTTCCAGCGAATGGACGGTAAAACCCCCGTCTTGAATGACCAATAGATGTTAAAGAGACGTTAAGCCAAATCAAAAAAAAAAATGTAGTATTTTCTTTATCTCCTTATGGATTTACTTGACATAGTATCCAATTCAACAAAATTATGTAATATACATTTTGTACTGCGTTACTAAGTCCATTAAGGGTCTTGTTCGGCCAGCAGATATTTGTTAGATGTACGAGCATATTGATTCAAATGTATAGAAGCAAACCACGTTGAATACATCAGTTCCCGTCAGATCACTGAAGTTAAGCAACGTCCGGGCGTGGTAAGTACTTGGATGGGTGACCTCTTGGGAACACCACGTATCGTTGGCTTTTTCCGGCCCAACCCAGGCTGGGTGAGGTCAATGTGGGTAGCTGGTTTGCAAGTTTCCAGCGAATGAAGGGTAAAACCCCCGTCTTGAATGACCAATAGATGTTAAAGAGACGTTAAGCCAAATTAATAAAAAAATGTAGTATTTTCTTTATCTCCTTATGGATTTACTTGACATAGAATCCAATTTAAAAAATTATGTTATTTTACTGCGTTACTAAGTCCATTAAGGGTCTTGTTCGGCCAGCAGATATTTGTTATTAGATGTACGAGCATATTGATTCAAATGTATAGAAGCAAACATCAACTTCCTATAGAATTTAGAAACTACAGTCTTTTATAGTACCTAGCTATTGGCCAAGACAATCAAATTTGAATTATTAACATTTTTATGCATATACTCGTATTATTGCATGCAGGCTCGACGAGAGAGGGGGGGGGGGAATGGGGTGAATCCCTCCAGGNTTTTGAAAAATTTTTCAAACACACAAAATCAGAAGTTTAGCGATAGTGGGCTAATATGGGATAATGGCTATTGCAGGACACTGATTTTAAAATAAAGTGCGACCTTTCAGCTTATACAGCCATCATAAATATTGGTATATTTCGTAAACATTAACATCTGATAATCGAATTATTTGTTGCCAAGAAGAAGCGTACACGCCTTTTCATATCAACTTAGTGAATTGCCTTCTTTTATTACTGCCCATACAAATCTAAAATTTACATGAATGAATAATAGAGGTGCCCGTAAATTGTTTTCCCCCGCCCGGATTTTCTGTCTACGGCCCTAATTGCATGTCCCATGATTTGGATAAAGCATTGTGAGATTCTAAATATTATTAGAAAGTAAATTGAGAGAGTACTTGTTCATCTATAATATCTATATTCTAATTTATAGATTTTGTGTTTATTTTGTTTTACAAATTAATTCAGTTTAGATTATTCCATGTTCCGTGGCCATGGCATGTTATGTTGTTTACTGTGAAACATTGATCCCGTCATGTCGTTCATAAATTAACGAAACACCCAACCAAACGCACATATTAGATTTGGAGCCCAGGAGTCGAAAAAAATATTACGTATTTGTATATATACCTACAGGGTCTAACAAGAGTCATTCTTTAAACGATATTAGAACTCACAGAATTTAGATAATGGTCATTTAATACAGGGACGGATCCGCGGGGAGGGGAGGAACTGGGGGGAGAGCCCCCCCCCCAAAAAAAAAGTTTTTGCAAGAGGTGAAACAAATTGTTGAAACCTACATTACTCCGGAAGAAGTGATGGAAATATTTTCCAAAATGGGCAGGCATTATTCCCCCTTTTACTATAATAATTTTATCCGGTTTTCTCTCATTTCGATAGAGATAGGGAAATTTAATTTTCATTGTAATGTGTCAGAGGTTAGATACCTCTGAAACACAATAAATAATAATAAAATAAAAAAAAATAAAAAAAAAATCGCTTCCATTATAATGTATACTGTAGTTTATATGCTGTTTATATGCATAAAAAAATATATCCTTTAATGACACATTATTATCAATAAATGCATTTTATTTCCTTAGTCCCCCCCCCCTCTAAAATGTTAGCCTGGATCTGCCACTGGTCATATACTTATGCCACTAGTTGGTTCAATTGGACCAGAAAACTCTATGCCATCCAGGGCCGTAGACAAAAAATCCGTTCTGGGGGGGATTTTTTTTTTATCATCGTATGGTCAGTAATAAAAGTAAAAGTAGGCAATTCACTTAGTTGATGTGAAAAGACGTGTACGCTTCTTCTTGGCAACAAATAATTCGATTATCAGATGTTAATGTTTACGAAATATACCAATATTTATGATTGCTGTACAAGCTGAAAGGTCGCACTATATTTTAAAATCAGTGGCCTGCAATAGCCATTGTCCCATATTAGCCCACTATCGCTAAACTTCTGACTTTGTGTGTTTGAAAAAAGTTTAAAACTTTTAAGTTGATTTATTTATTATTAAGAAAAAACCTGAAAAAATTCATTATGATAATTTTCTCACCGGGACTCATAGGAAATCCCGGACCTGGGGGGACCCCCCCATTTCCCCCTCTCTTCGGGCCTGATGCCATCAAAATAGGACGAGACGCTCGAGAGTTATTGTAATAGAAAGAGACCAACAGATGTTCACTTGGTTCAGTCAACTGGTTATTTAGATGTTCACTTGGTTTAGTCAACTGGTTATTTAAATGTTCACTTGTTTTAGTCAACTGGTTATTTAAATGTTCACTTGTTTTAGTCAACCGGTTATTTAGATGTTCACTTGGTATAGTCAACTGGTTATTTAGATGTTCACTTGGTTTAGTCAACTGGTTATTTAGATGTTCACTTGGTTTAGTCAACTGGTTATTTAGATGTTCACTTGGTTCAGTCAACTAGAATTGTTAATGAAGTGCGTTTCCAGTTCTACTGAAACGCTTTCCACTTGGACACTTGGGGAAGAGGAATTGGGGCGTGTTCTAACGTTTTCTTTTCTTAAACCGTCTAGGAAAGGATTTTGGCATCTATGGCACGTTGAATACACCAGTTCCCGTTGAATACACCAGATCACTGGAGTTAATCAACGTCCAGCGCGGTTTTAACTTATGGGTGTCTACGTAGTTTCGCGCCCTCGTGATGTTGACATTTTCTCGGCCTAACCCAAACTGGGTGAGGTCAATGTGGGTAGCTAGTTTGTAAGATTCCAGCGAATGGAGGGTAAAACCCTCGTCTTGAACGACCCAAAGATGTTAAAGAGACGTTGAGCCAAATTAAAATATATACCTATAGGCTATGTTCACATGACCGCTCGGTACCGCGCGGTATCATATGAACACATCGATACAAGTTTGTAGAACTAGTACAGCGCGGTAATGTAGACAATGTGCACTATTTAGGCCAGCCATACACACACTGATAAGTCTGTGCAGACTTATCTGTTCAGACTTATCTGCACAGACAAATCTGTCGTGTATGGCAGGATCTGCACAGATTTTGTCTCCGATTTTCAGATCTGTGCAGATATCGAACTCTATTGAAATTTTCAATAGATAAGTCTGCGCAGACTTATCGTTGCGTGTATGGCCGGCCTTAGATTGATCTTGTGCCGCGCGGTTCGTCATACCGCGCGGTCATGTAAACAATATGCACTATTTAGATAGATCTTGTGCCGCGCGGTTCGTCATACCGCGCGGTCATGTAAACAATATGCACTATTTAGATAGATCTTGTGCTGCGCGGTTCGTCATACCGCGCGGTCATGTAAACAATATGCACTATTTAGATAGATCTTGTGCCGCGCGGTTCGTCATACCGCGCGGTCATGTAAACAATATGCACTATTTAGATAGATCTTGTGCTGCGCGGTTCGTCATACCGCGCGGTCATGTAAACAATATGCACTATTTAGATAGATCTTGTGCCGCGCGGTTCGTCATACCGCGCGGTCATGTAAACAATATGCACTATTTAGATAGATCTTGTGCTGCGCGGTTCGTCATACCGCGCGGTCATGTAAACAATATGCACTATTTAGATAGATCTTGTGCCGCGCGGTTCGTCGTACCGCGCGGTCATGTAAACAATATGCACTATTTAGATAGATCTTGTGCTGCGCGGTTCGTCGTACCGCGCGGCCATGTGAACCTAGCCATAAACTCAGCAGTTTTTTTTACTTCTGACGTCCCGTCTTTTTATATATTCATGTTACGCCTAGAAATTCTATAAATATGCAATGTGCAAGATTTTATTTAAAACTTCAGCATTGTACAACTTTTATTTTGAAATTGTGTTTTTAAACGTTTTTTGCTTTATTTTGTTTTTCTTATCAGACATCCAGATCTGTTGAATTGATTTCAGCTCGTAGACTTCATAAATACCATAAACTCAGTTGTTTTCAATAGTTAATAAAAAATACGCGTGTTTCAAGGGACGTAGATCATAGACTCGAAACATAACAGAAATTCGAGTAGCTATAAGTTTTTATAGAAATTTAAAAAACAAAAAAAAAACATACCTAGTAAATTCGGCATAACACAATTTTTTTTATGTTATGAAAAAAATCATCATAGCGTAAATAAAATAAAGTAATCGTGCTGAAAATTTTGTTGTCCAACTTATGTGTATAGCATAATTAATTTTATTAAAAAAAATTGTTATTGTATTATTTTTCTAATTAATTTTGTATCGACTACAAGTAAATTGATGGGTCACGAGCGCCTTCGTCTGTTACGACATCTTCTAGTGAACTTGTAGTCAATACAATATTAATTAGAAATTTTTATATTTCAAAATGACTACAAACATCCTCAATAAAATTATTTTCTTATTTGGTATTATTTTTGTTGACAATACTTCCAACAGTATAAGAAAAAGAAGTCTTATTTTGACATAATTCCTTTAAGTTTGGTTAAATTTGGATACTATGTCAAGTAAAACCATAATGAAGGTTGAAAATTACTATATCTTCACTTGACTAAAAAATATTAAAGATGTTAAAGAGCTAACTAGTTTCGTCCTCTCCTGAGAACATCATCGGAGTTAGTGTCAGAGAAATAATCTTATGAGGTAATCTTACGTCTTTAGTTTTGGAAAAAGATAAAAGTCACTGGGTGACTTTCATCTTTTCTTGTGTAGAGCCATTCAGAAAAAACGAAGAGGAAAGCTGACGGCTGGAGTTGTTCTGATCCATGAAAATGCCCGTCCACACACTACTGGAGCAACTCAAAGGCTTCTCGAACAATTTGGATGGGACATTTTCGATCATCCGCCATACAGTCCTGACTTAGCAACCAGTGACTTTCATCTTTCTCATGAACTGAAGACGTGGCTTGGTGGGAAGCGTTTTCAAGCCAATGACAACCTTCAAACCAACGTCAAGGACTACTTGAATTCATTGGCGACAACTTTCTTTGAAGAGGGTATTGCTTGTCCACAGATATGACAAATGCCTCAATCTCTTCGGTGATTATGTCGAAAAGTAACCGTAAGTGTACTAATCTTTTGGTAATAAAATTATTGTTTTAGATGAACTTGTCTTTTATTTATAGCCAATCGGAGGTTGAAAAAAAACGGCCCTCGTATTTTCGTCCTCTCCTGAGAACATCATCGGAGCTAGTATGTTTTTGTGACTATAGCCCCGATGATGTTCTCAGGAGAGGACGAAACTAGTTAGCTCTTTAACATGTTTTTTATTTTTTAGTCAAGTGAACATATAGTAATTTTCAACCTTCATTATAATTCCTTTTACACCGACAGATTTCCGATAGCGAGCTTCTGTAAAAACCAAACAGACTGCATAAAACTTTATGAATGACTAGCTGTTTTCCCGTGCTTCGCTACGGTTACAAAATTCAACAACAATTTCGAGAACGCGAAATTAAATCTTCTCAATTTTAGATTTTTAGTGGAACCGACCCCCAGAGTGAAAACAGCTCCTATTTAGAAAATTCAATATTTTACTCAAAGATATTACTTTTTGCACTGCGGAACACCTTCGTATAAAATTTCAGATTTCTCGCTCATCCCGAAGTGATACTTCTTAACTATGGGTTTTTGGTGGAACCGACCCCCAGAATGAGCACCGCTCCCAGTTAGAAAATTCAATATTTTATTCAAGGATATGACTTTTTGTACTTTGAAACACCTTTGTATCAAATTTCAGCTTTCTCGCTCATCCCGAAGTGGTACTTCTCAATTCCGATTTTTTGGTGGTGAAAACCGTCCAAAAATCGGGTAGAAACCGGAAATTTTCAAATTTTATATTTTTTATGGGGTCCTTATATACTATTTTGGGGGGTCTACTCTCGGTCATTTTTCGTTATCTCTTTCAGCTAAATAGCGACATTTTTGGCGGTAACTTGCTCCCACTCGAACTTAAATTTTTTTCCTTCCTTATTACGCACCTGCATACTAAAAGGGTGCCAAATTTCAAGTCTCTACGTTTAGCCATCGGGGAGCTACGTTGATTATCAATCAGTACGTCAGTCATTCAGTCAGTATACCAACTGGGCTTTGCGTTTTATAAGTATAGATATAAAAAAATAGAGAATGAAAAATTGTTGTTTTAAATCATATCTGGAGGTCATTTTAATTATTCCGTTAATAATTTTACAATTTGATCAAACACAATGTTGGAAAGATACGACACCATCTCCTAACACCAAATTTCCAAATTATCAATTTCTATGGACTCAAAGGAATTCTCGCTATGTCTTTTGTGACATGCTTGTTCATCCAGGAGTAGATAATCGAGTTTTAGGTAAGTAATGACTGCGTGAGGATTTTCATTACAACTTTCGTGGTGAATTTCTGTGCAAAATAACGAAAAAAATATTGTTTCGGAAATTTTTTTTCTGAAAAATTTATTTTTGTTTTAACGACCCAGAACCGCCGAGACAGATCCGAAGGATTGACAGCCAAGCCAGGACTAACAACTGAGAATGATGATCATGGAAGGTGATGTTGTTGTTGTTGATGAGGATGATGATGATGTTGTTGTTCTTGTTGATGATTTTGTTGTTGATGATTTTGTTGTTGGTGGTGGTGGTGATGATTAGTTACACCTTACAATCAATATTACATAAGTCATGCATTATTAAATATCGGGGGAGGGGGGTCTGGACCCCATGGACCCCCTTGGGTACGGCCTTGCGCCAAGGGAAAATCCGGCCTGGGACTAAACAAATACGGGCACTATACTAAAATGATCAACTTCTTAAGAGCCCCTCCAAAAGAGCGGGTCCAAGGGGCTACCACCGTTACCTCCCTCGTTGGTTCTGTAAACAATCTAAACCATTTTTCTTTACTATTTGAGCCAACAGAAAGTTCTACGTCAACGTCCGGGCGTGGTCAGTACTTGGATGGGTGACCGCTTGGGAACACCACGTATCGTTGGCTTTTTCCGGCCCAACCCAGGCTGGGTGAGGTCAATGTGGGTAGCTGGTTTGCAAGTTACCAGCGAATGGAGGGTAAAACCCCCGTCTTGAATGACCAATAGATGTTAAAGAGACGTTAAGCCAAATTAAAAAAAAAAAAAAGTTCTACGTGATTTCTTTTTGAGAATTAATGAGTTTTGGTAAATACAAAAATGCGGATATTTAGGCCGGCCATACACACATCTTACAAACCGAGAAAAATCGGGCTGTTTTTTTTTTTTTAATTTGGCTTAACGTCTCTTTAACATCTATTGGTCATTCAAGACGGGGGTTTCACCCTCCATTTGCTGGTATCTAGAACTTTTTTTTTAGTACATCCTGTATAGAAAAGTTCAATGTTTTTAAACTTATCTTTTCAACGTAAATTTTGTCTAAAGTTTTGGTTCTTGATAGAATAGTTGCAGAATGTCTATGAGAGAGAGGTAATTTTTGACAAGTAAATATACCAGCGTATGTTGAATAGTCGGTCAAATATACCGTGTAGTCTGCAGAACCAGCGACATCTGTAAGGGAAAATAGTTTCCATTGGTACTCACTATAATGTTTATTTCATTTCTTAACCACCTAATTCTCGCAATATTCGGTTTATAACTATTTATTTTGTTCAAAAAGAATCAAATTATGTACCTAGTCATATGACATGAAGCAATCTTGGGGGGCACTCCAAACATTATACCCAAGAGATACTGGCTCTGAACCGGAATTGCCACTCACAGACCAGGGACCATTCAGAGAATATTCGCACAAACTGTTCCCCCACTGGATAGAACAGTTTACTATAGACCTTACAGTCTGAGAGAAGGAATTTTAAGGCACTGAAAACGAAAAAATTCAAACACGATAGTGACTGTCTGTTTTTTTTTTTTTTTTTTTTTTTTTTTTTTTTTTTNTTTTTTTTTTTTTTTTTTTTTTTTTTGGCCAAAGGCGACCCATTCCCTATTGGAGTGAGGTCCTCAGTTCATGCAACTACTAGTATTCGATTTTTAGATTCTACGATCAGGTAATACATTTTTTTTTAATTTGGCTTAACGTGTCTTCAACATATATTGGTCATTCAAGACGGGGGTTTCACCCTCCATTCGCTGGAAATTTGCAAACCAGCTACCCACATTGACCTCACCCAGCCTGGGTTGGGCCCGAAAAAAGCCAGTATCACGAGGACGCGAACCCACGTGGACACCCAGATGGAACAACCACGCGGGACGTTGCTTAACTTCAGTGATCGAACGGGAACCGGTGTATTCCACGTGCCATTGACGCTGGTAGTGACTGTCTGTAAAACTATAATCCCTCGAGGACACCAGATATCTAGGACCTGGTTGCAAGACTTCTAGTTTGAAGTCATTACTGTTATCACTGCGACGCTCAGAGATCTATATTGATCCATAGATCAGAGACTGTACACCTACCCGGGTATGACTCCGGGGAGAACTGTAGGGTCCCATAGTTGTGGGATTTTTGTCGCGTGCGGCGTGACACATCGCGGGAAAAATCCCACCAACCATATTTTTCTTTTTTCCACTTCTCTTTTGTTTTGTTTTTAACTTTTTATGTTTACTTGTTAGCTTTATTGACATATTTTAAACCCCCTCGACAGGTTAGGAAACGTTTTTACGGCCATGCCTTTATGTCTTGATAATATTCGTTTTATAACTATTTATTTTGTTCAAAAAGAATCAAATTATGTACCTAGTCTTTTTTTTTTTTTTTTAATTTGGCTTAAATCACTTTAACATCTATTGGTCATTCAAGACGGGGGTTTTACCCTCCATTCGCTGGTTGCAAACCAGCTACCCACATTGACCTCACCCAGCCTGGGTTGGGCGTGAACCCACGTGGACACCCACATGATACAATGATACAACCTCGCTGGACGTTGCTTCAGTTATCCAACGGGAACTGGTGTATTCAACCTGCCATAGAGGCAGGCAAAATCGAACTGTATGCAATTTGTGCATGTGGCCGTATTCTCAGTCAGAAATGATGTGATCTATAACAGCTATAGCACAGTCAAATTAGATCAAAAAAGAGGCGAGCCTAGAATAAATTAGTAAAAAGCGGGAAATGATTTTATTTTACGTTGAGCATCCCGAATAATAGTAATCTAAGTTTGCGACGGTTTCTGAGGTGAGCTAAATTTTTTAGCGGTCAAAAGCCGCTTAATTTTGCCGCTAATTTTAGTTATTCGCGTATAACATTCGAATCATGCATTTTATGAAAAAAAATTCTCTATCCAAACTTAATGAGAATTAAATTTGACGTCGAATAATATATTTAAACGTTAAATTCGGTTCAGCGGTTTGGTCAGAATTTGACTGGGCTACTACAATTTTTGAAAAGTTTTTCTGGGCCAACCCGTACCTATATCTAAGCCGATTAATTTAAAGAAAACCTAAAATTTTACATTTGATTTATTTTGTGTTTCAGAGGTCAACGAAAGGAGATTTGCTATCCAGTTTGCAGCACCTGAAAAGTATGATCAAAATCATGAATTCTATAATTACATCTGTGACTTACTTTGGTTGAAAAGATCAGAAGTCGAAATCGTCAGGGTAGGTATACAGTCTCTGATCTATGGATCAAAATAGATCTCTGAGCGTCGCAGTGATAACAGTAATGGCTTCAAACTAGAAGTCTTGCAACCAGGTCCTAGATATCTGGTGTCCTCGAGGGATTATAGACAAAGAAGAGGAGGTACACCAAACTTGGACAAAACCATGTAAATTACAGACAGTCTTTAAATAGTTTACAGACAGTCACTACCAGCGTCAATGGCACGTTGAATACACCAGTTCCCGTTAGACGGTTAGATCACTGAAGTTAAGCAACGTCCAACGAGGTTGTACCATGTGGGTGTCCGCGTGGTTTCGCGCCCTCGTGATGATGGCTTTTTTCCGGCCCAACCTGGGTTGGGTGAGGTCAATGTGGGTAGCTGGTTTGAAAATTTCCAGCGAATGGAGGGTGAAACCCCCTTCTTGAATGACCAATAGATGTTAAAGACACGTTAAGCCAAATTAAAAAAAAACAGACAGTCACTATCGTGTTTGAATTTTTTTGTTTTCAGTGCCTTAAAATTACTTCTCTCAGACCGTAAGGTCTATAGTAATCTGTTCTATCCAGAGGGGGAACAGTTTGTGCTAATATTCCCTGAATGGTCCCCTAGTCCGTGAGTGGCAATTCCGGTTCAGAGCAAGTATCTCTTGGGTATAATGTTTGGAGTGCCCTCCAAGATTGCTTCATGTCACATGGGTTTGTCCAAGTTTGGTGTACCTCCTCTTACACTCAAAACTTCTTACGCGCCAATAAACATTTTATCTTCGACTAATCATACAAAGAATATAACGCCGTTTATGCAGCCTTCTATCTATTAGATATTCAGCCTTCTCTCGAACGCCGTTTATTAGATATTCAACCTTCTATCTAACGCCGTTTATTAGATATTCAGGCTTCTATCTAACGCCGTTTATTTTTATTAGATATTCAGCTTTCTATCTAACGCCGTTTATTAGATATTCAGTCTTCTATCTAACGCTGTTTATTTTTATTAGATACTCAGCTTTCTATCTAACGCCGTTTATTAGATATTCAACCTTCTATCTAACGCCGATTATTAGATATTCAGGCTTCTATCTAACGCCGTTTATTTTTATTAAATATTCAGCTTTCTATCTAACGCCGTTTATTAGATATTCAGTCTTCTATCGAACGCCTTTTATTTGTTATGCATCCTTCTATCTAACGCTGTTTATTTTTATTAGATACTCAGCTTTCTATCTAACGCCGTTTATTAGATATTCAGTCTTCTATCGAACGCCTTTTATTTGTTATGCATCCTTCTATCTAACGCTGTTTATTGGATATTCACTCTTTCATCTAACGCCGTTTATTAGATGTTTAGCCTTTCACCTAACGCCGTTTGATAGATATTCGGCCATGCCGGGGCTGTATAAAACCCATAAATATCCAGTAGCCATTTTTCATTCAATTCATTTTTATTTCAGGGAAAAACAAAATTTTTTCGACGTTTGAAATTTGATCCCCACACGGACGAAATCACCATCGATCATTATAGAATGATATTCCAGAGATTACATAAAGAATATTTGTCCGATCGCAGAGTGTTCCAGTTTGAGCAGACTCCACACGTGACGTTTCCACTGAAAACCACAAAATCCAAATATGCGAACTTCCTTGGAAGAACATACCGCCCTCTTGGGAAGAAGTTTGACAGAGTGGCAATGCTTAAATAATAGAACTGAGCATTTCCTTATTGTCCCCTCAAGTTGAAATGGTAATGACGAGTTAAATCGGCAGCTCCAGGGCTGTACCGAAGGATTGACAGCCAAGCTAGGACTAACACCTGAAAATGATTTATTGTTGTTGTTGGTGGTGTTGTTGCTGTTGTTATTTTTCTTGTTGCTGAAATTGTTGTTGTTGTTATTGTTAGTGTCGTTGTGGTGGTGGTGGTGTTGTTTTTGTTGTTGCTGAAGTTGTTGTTATTGTTGGTGGTGTTGTCGTTGTTGTTGTTGGTGGTGTTGTCGTTGTTGTTGGTGTTGGTGTTGTTGTTGCTGTTGTTGTTTTTCTTGTTGCTGAAATTTTTGTTGTTGTTGATGGTGGTGTTGTTGTTGTTATTGTTAGTGTCGTTGTTGCTGTTGGTGGTGTTGTTGGTGTTGTTGCTGTTGTTGTTTTTCTTGTTGCTGAAATTGTTGTTGTTGTTGTTGTTGTTGTTGATGGTGTTGTTGTTGTTGTTGTTATTGTTAGTGTCGTTGTTGCTGTTGGTGGTGGTGGTGTTGCTGTTGTTGTTTTTCTTGTTGCTGAAGATGGTGCGCTCCCCCCAGGCCCGGAATTTCCTAAGAGGCCCAGTGAGAAAATTATCATAATGAAATTTTTCATGTTTTTTTTAATAATAAATAAATCTGTAAATAATATTTGATATATTTATTAAATATATCAAATTCAAGAGGATGAAATTTCATGGGTTTGAACACTCGCCCCAATACTATATTGTTTAGCAGTCATACCACCATACCAATACCTAAACAATACTGATTTTAACTATATTGGTATGGTGGTATGAATTTGAAAATTCATACCACCATACCAATACCCAAACAATGATGATTTTGACTATGCTTATACCTATATGGTTTGGGTAGTATAAGTAATTTAACCCGTGAGTGGTCTCCTATAGGGAATTTTTCTCATCCTGTCGGACAAAAACGCAATAATTAGGTAATTATTGGCTCCAGCTTGTCGGGTCTCTCAGTAGATGTTCAAAATATGATTTACTTTGTGCTCACAAAAATTTGCCGACATACATTGCATTTCAGTTGCCTGAGGCAGTCGGAAAGTTGTCTGAGACAGTCGATGTGAGAATTTTTCTCATATCCCGACCAGTCGCGTCGTAATTTTTTCGTCGAAATATTCTCGTCTTTTGTGTGGCTATTTATATAGTTTAAAATTTAACTCATTTAATTAACTAATTGCTTTAATCACATATTAAATTAACATGATTAATATGTGTATTAATATAAAATAAAATGTGCCTAAATAATTTTAATTATTTAGGTACATTTCATAAAATAATATAAGAAAAAAAAGTGCCAAAATAGGGGATCGAACTGGGTACTATTGGAAAATAAACTTGCTTAAATCGCTTCAAATATAGATCAAAGAAGATTTTGAACAAATTCTTTGAAAAAAAAAGTCAGTTATTTTCTTCGAAAAGAAAGGAAAACACAGCAAAACCAGGTGTGAGAAAAAAATCTCTACAGTAGACCGATGGCGTTCTGCGGCGGAACGCGGCCACTCACGGGTTAATAAACATTTTATTTGTTGGAATCTGAAAATTGATAGGTATCACAATAATCGTTACTTGTACAAAAGATAACAAGAAACCTAATACTCTCTCGCCAATCTGGTTAATGGGAAGCAAAGCAATACTCAGATTGAAACAAACAATAAAAATAATTTTTATTTTGACCTTCTGCTTCACACCGTTAATGGTAAACAAAACCTTCCCGAATGGAAAATGGGAATTGCTGAAAATAAAAATGCTTTCAAACAAATTAAAAGCATTCATTTTTATTCTCTTGCGGTTCATATAGAGATTACAGTATGAGGTAGTGAGGTCTACAGTTTCCACAAGGCCGTACCCAGGGGGGTCCGGGGGGTCCAGACTCCCCCGAAATTTCTATCCTTTTTTTTTAATGAAAATATTCGACTTTGCCACTTTGCGCGTGACCTAAAATATAAAAAAAACAGCAACAACAATAACAAAATCAAAAACAACAACAGCAGCAACAACAACATCAATAACAAAAATAACAACAACAGTATCAGAAATAACAACAACAATATCAAAAATGGCAACAACATCAACAGCAGTAACAACAGAAATAACAACAACAGCAACAACAGCAAACAACAAAAACAACAACAGCAGCAACAACAAAAATAACAACAGCAGCAACATAGCTTCGAGAAACCCAAAATTTGTCGATAATATGTTATAAAGGGTGTCTGTTTAAAATTTCATAAAAATTAGTGTGAAGTTGCCAGTTTTAAGGGGATGGCCGGAAATTCAGGTTTGGTGCCCTAAAGGAACCCTGACGATGATAGGTTTCAAAAAATGTCTGTTTCCAATTTGACCAAAAACGCAATGGTCTTGCAATTTTAGATAGGTGACCTGAATTTCAAGTTTGGTGTCCGAAAGAGCCCCCAGATATAAGTCCCAAAATTTGCCGATGATATGTTGCAAAGAGCGTCTAAGTATTACAAATTTCATCAAAATTGGAGTGATACCTCAAGTGGACTCCCCGGCTACAAATCCCTAGATTTGACTAAATTCCATTGCTAAATTCAAATGGCAACATGAATCCTCGAACTCAGCCGATGGTTCTAGAACCCAATGAGAGAGGTTAGGAAACGTGTTTACGGCCATGCTTCTATTGCGTATGTACAACCCTCCAAAATGGATCCATGACGGCAATTTATTGACTAAAGCGATTTTTTTTTTAATAATTTCTTGAAAACACTTACAAGCACTCCTCCCTGGTTCCAGACTCCATATTCCTTCCATAGATATGGAAGAGAAAGATTTTGTACTCTGGTGTTCGTTGTGAAGCACCTCTCCCAATCGCGTTACTATAGCAACGCCATCAAGGTCATTACAAGTGGTGGCAAAACAAAGAAAACATTCTCATTGAAGTTTATGGAAAAATTAAAAATTATTTCAATTTTTTTTATTATTAATGAATATATTTGCTAATTGTTATCAACTGATGATTATTAAAGTGTTTTAACGTGATTTTAAAGTGTTCAAAGTATTTTTTAAAGTGGTGCTAACAGTGGCGGCCCGTGAATATTTAGCCTGGGGGGCTACATGCCCCCCAGGCATTACTAAAAATGCAATAGAAGTTGGTTTTTTGGCTTACCTGACTAATATATCGAAATTTGAGTCATATTTAGATTTGGTTTCCATTTAATTCCTCTTCCAATGATAGGCTTTGGAATTTGCATGGTAAAAGCTTAGGTATTTATTGAGGCACAATCTAAATAATTACTTATATAATTTATTGTCAAGGAAATATTGCTCAATTAAATGAATGCCATTATTTTCCAACTGAATTTAAATTAATAAACATTTTTTATTTAATTAGGGTTATTTCCAAAAAGGAAAAAAGTCGAAATTGGTTGCAAAAAATAGATTTTCTATAAAATAAAAAACAATTTTGATAAGAATTAACAAAAGCAAGCAAACTCGTTAACTTTGTTTATATTTTTGAATTTTGCAGATTTGTTATCACAGTGCCATATTTTAAATATTGTTTGCTGATGGTAGATCAAATATTATTTGAGTCGTAAAACTCTAATATAAAAATAAAATTAAAGATAATGCATTATCTATCTACCTAACATGAAAATTGTTTGAATTAATTTTTTAATTTGAATTCCGGCCTAATTTGGAGCCCTAAGCAAGTTGTGGGTTCGATGAATATTTTTTTTATAAATTTGCATTTCTCCCTCTATGCTTTATTACTACTGTGGGTTTCTCCGAAACGTTTGGCAACATCGATTTTTTTCTTTCAAAAGAAAAGAATTCTTTTGTAGATATAAAATTAAATATTTTTATGCTTTATTTTCTGTAATTTCTTTTTGGGGGGGGGGCTGTGCCCTTTTGCCCTTAAGGAGCAGCCGCCACTGGGTGCTAACAAGCTTTATAGTGTTATGGTATAGTCCTTTTGTGCTTACAGGCGTACTAACATATTTGTAAAGGGTTCCTAAACTTTTATCAAAATCTTGGGTATTTTTCCTCAACCTATGATTCCCTTTAAATATCCTAGAATATTATTCTACCTGCATCTCGATCACGATAGTTCGTATTCATATCAGAGGAAATGTAAGTACGTGGCTGAAACGGAAAACCGGGACTTTACTGTCACTAAAACGATATCGAGTTAGTTTAGTGCAGATTGTATTAAAAGAACATTAAAATTGGTATTTCATACAATCTACAATGTCATACAATTATCAGATTTCCATATTTCCAACCTGTAACAAAGCAGCTCAGTATAGTCACTGCCTTCGCTGTGTACATTAGAATTGCATTGAATTTAAAGCTAAATAACTGATCTAACTAATACCTGGATTACACTAATACAATTATACAATCAACGCTCATGCCACGTTGAGTACACCCGTTCTCGTCTGATCACTGAAGTAAAGCAACGGAGGGTGTGGTCATTGCTCCAATAAGTGACCGCGCGTTCAAACCACAGCATCTTGGACTGATTATTTAGTGTTGTTTTCGGCTTGCACTGAGCCACGTTGAGGTCCAAATGAATAGCTGTGATTAGCGGCACATTTACAAGATACACGGTTTTTTTTTCGTGAAATGTTTCTCCCTCCTTATGTAGTTAAATATTGGAGCGGATTTTTTCTTAAGCTACCTAGGTTAACCTAAACCCGCGGCGCCCCCCTCCCCCCTCTGTACGTGGCACCCCGGTCGCCCACCCCAACAGGCGGTCCTGTGTATAGACATGCTAGTCAAAAGTGTTTTCTTTATAAGAGCTAGATGGACGTATTTTAAACAAGGGTGTTCCATTCTCCAGATTCGAAAAGAAAAGATGGGCGGAAGCCTGGTCAACAGTTCTGTTCACCCCGCAAGGTAGTCACACGGGACGGAGGAACTCGAGGAACAAATCGTTGATTTCCCCTTAATTTTTTTTTAAAAAAAAACCCCTGATTACTCCTAAGAAATGTAAATTACAAACGAGGACTAAATGTAAAGATTGTAAATAAGGCTGATCATATAATGATCCATATTTGAAAAACCAATTGCGTTAGAGAGAAATGATCTCAAGGTAGCTATCGAAAAACATGTATTTAAAAAAAATGATTCTTATGACTTTTTCGAAAAAAATTGTCGTTCCCCCCAAAAAATGCGCTAGAAAATGCTGATATTTGCATTGTGTCTTATGAGACTACTAAAATCTTGCCACCAATAGGCGGAGCAATGTCACGTGCCCCTCCTTCACTTTCATAACATACGCACCATATGCAGTACGCAATCTATTTTCTATATCTATGATCCCTCCAGCCGATGAATTACGAATTTTGATGCAGTGTTGCCAACCATAGGGTTATATCCCTATATGTAGGGATAATATTTAGAAAATGTCTAAAATGTAGGGATATTTAGCAAAATTACCTACATGTTAAAAAAAAAAAAGAATTCATTTCTTTTTGTATCCTCAGCTCTTAGGCCGGCCATAGACGCACTCAGACTTATCTGCGCAGACAAGTCTGTCATGTATGGCAGGATCAATAGATTTCGATATCTGCACAGATCTGAAAATCGGAGATAAAATCTGTGCAGATCCTGCCATACACGACAGACTTGTCTGCTCACATAAGTCTGTACGGACAAGTCTGCACAGACTTATCGGTGCGTGTATGGCCAGCCTTAGGCGCTTGGTAAGAGTGGGCATACCTGCACAAGTTACCCAATCACAAAGAAACATATAAGTAAATGCAACCACAGCATGTATGATTTCAAAAAACAAAAATAATTTGTGAAAAAAGGGTTTTTTTTTCTGTATTGGCAAATGCACAAAAAAAGAGTTCGCCTTTTAAAAAACAATTTGCACTTTTCAATTTTTTAAGTTTTACCTATTTTTTTCTATAAATAATTCAAGTAAAGAAAATGTCAATAATAAGTTGCTATAATATTTGTTTATTTTATTATAATATACCTACGTGTATCATATGGAAACAATGTATAAAAGATATAGTTAAACAGCATAATCAACAGAACCCTCAAATGGCTATACCAAATGACTTAAAATTTGACAGATAGATTCCTTTTGTGACATAGGTGCTTGGTAAGAATGGATTCTGCAAAAGATCCAGTAGTTTTAGAGATAATATTATATATCCATTTTCATTGTTTTGTCATGTTAAATTTTGTGCCCCGGGGGGGGGGGGGGTTCGAACCAAAATAACCCATAATCAAAGCCTGTGCAATAACCATTAACCTCCCTCTCCTTANCACTTTTGTTTTTTAGGCTGGATGTACCACAGAACATACATAACGAGAAAAGAATGTATGAGTTGAAAACGCTAGACACTTTTGAAATGAATTAGGGTCTTAACTTTCGCGCCGCGAATTTGAATGTACAGTGCTGGATCATACTGAATTTTAGGGGAAATTATCAACCTGTCGTTAATAATAATTATTTGGCTAGCTAAACCAAACGTTCTTCTTGGTTGTAAGTGTCGAAATGAAACAATAAAAATATTTCAACTCAAAGATTAAAATAAATGAGCAACGCACGGAGAAGATTCCGAAGATCTTTTCACGAATCCAGCACTGAAAAAGATATGAACAAAGATGGGAGCCTGATGGCGACAAATTTCAAAGTTATTGAAAATTTAAAACGATTTTCAAGTGGTGATAAAAACATTTAAATAATAGGAGTACACTATAAAACACCATAATTAGATATAAACCAACTATTGCATACGAAAAAATAATATTTAAGTACCTAATAAACGAAAAGAAAAAAAAAATTTAAGAATGGGTTCATCGAGGAAAAAAAAATAATGTCGGCCATTCCTGAAGTGTTAAGACCCTAATTTTACAAAAAGTGTCTAACGATTTTTGTATGGAGCTGATACCTTATATTCCTTCCTATTAATATATATTCAAAGGGATGTACCCAAAAAATAGTTGGCAACACTGCTTTGATGATTGACTTTGGTATGTGAACACATTTTTCATTTTTTCGATACTACAGTCAAAAAAAAATTTCAATCTGAAGGTGTCGTTTCAAAGATGGCGGAGCAAACATGATGTATGTGAGAATCAACTTCTAGGCGATATTAGCAGAATTTTGCAGCAATCTTAGCAGAATTTTATAGATTTGGCGTCTTTTTTTGAAAATTAGACCAAAAAATTTCTGTTTATCATGTTATCAATGAAACTTTTATCTATTTGCATAACTACCGATTAATTTAAATACAACTTTTATATTATAAATGTTTGTCAAAATAATCTTTTAAATTATATTTTTAAATTAACAAGACGATTATAAAATTATATCTTGAAATAAATCACCGTTCAATTTATTATTATTCTATTTTTCGAGAAGTAAACACTTTTCATCCAGATTTAACAAGAAGTGTAAACAATTATTAATTTTTACGAATTTTCTTGTAAGAGAAAGAGAAGAGATATTTTGTTGTACAGCCCATATTTTGTAAAGAAGTACTGCAGTATAAAATTCCATCATTTTCCTGAGAAACCTTTATACAAGTACATTCAAAGATTCTTATGTATCAAATCTTATATCTATCAACATATCTACCCTTGTTTGGCATTCTTTATCCGTTCGAAAGCTTGTTAGTGACTACTAATCTCCAGAATGGAACACTCCTTTAAGCGAAGATGAATGGGTAAGTATTAATAAACCATGCTTTTACTAGAAACTTAGGGTGCTCTCAGACGCTTACTTCCTTATCGGTACCAGACAGATACTATTATTTTTTTTGGAGCAAGTTACAAACTTAAAATGTTGTTTAATATAATTTAAAAAGGCTTTTTAAACGTTTTAGGGGTGGGAGATTAATTAATTCACTTCAATTTTAATTTATTTTGAAAAAAA
>CM022881.1:26932664-26954511 GCA_012654025.1 Pachypsylla venusta | reverse complement strand
TATCAAATGTTCTATACTCTTACCGTTTCTAATAGTATTCTATGATTTCCCATACAATCGGAAAATCGGCCGTAACTCGAAAACGGTTGTATATTTTTGAACTGTGATAATTTTTCTGGGGTCTCAGCCTATGGTTTTTTTTTGGGGGGGGGGGTCATTCCCATGAATTTTTCTATATCTCTTACCGATTTGGCTAAACAATGAGTATTGTCAAAATTTTAGTGTGCCCGATCCTGGATTCGAACTTGTAACCCTCGAATGGCTAGTCACAATTTTGCAAAATATGTCTAAATGAAGGATAAAGATGTTACCCACTTTCTCGCTTTGAGTTGATATGTTGTCGCGACAAATCTTAAGATATTGGCCAAAATTCGGACAATTTTGAGCAAGAAATTGGAAAATCGGCCGTAACTAAAATTTCCGGACAATACTGTGCCTATAACCTTCCCCGGGTAAAAACAAATAAGTGTGCAAAGTTTCGTGCAATTCCGAGCTGTAGTTCGTAAGTTATAAGCAAACAAACAAATAAATAAACAAAGAAATAACCAAACAAACAGACATTCACTTTTATATATATAGATATTCTTTTTATGAAGTCAATATTTCATATATTCTTTTTATGAAGTTAATATTTCATATATTCTTTTTAGGTAGGAAACTATCTTCGTTTATTCAGAGGATCGCTTTACAAGAAATATCCTGGACTCTTTAGAAGAACCGTTTCAAATGATGAAAGAAAACGTCTGTTGGATACAGGTAGGCACAAGTAACTGGTACTGGATTCAATCAGTGAGAGAAAACATACATGTGTCCTTTATTTATATTTAATTTTTCGATACAAAATATAGTACAGATTTTTTATACCATTTATGAAAGATACTCTTCAAAGTATGGTGTGAAAATCACACGACTTTCCTTATCTATATAAAAAAGAATTATTGAAATGGGCTAAAATTTTCGATGTAGAGTTTTTAATGACAAAATACGTTTTGAGGTCCCCAGAATCGAACTCTCGAGTTCCAATATTTGAGTCTGATAGAAAGAGGCAAAACCTCCAACTGTACATTTAATTCCTGACGCGTCCAATACATACAAGTGACATAGTAGCAAAATTTTAAGTCTCCAGTAATTACTGTTGTCCTTTTAGGCAGGATTCGTGAAAACCGCCTGAATTTGGCCAAAACCACTAAAAGTGTTTTTACAAAAGTATCTTCGAGCATGCGATGCATAAAATTGTTACGTTGAGGCACCAATTTTCAACCGTCAAAAAGCGGCCTAAACCGCTAATAAGCTGCCAAAAATAGACTAGACTTCAACCAAAAGTATCTTTGCGAATTTAATATATTTATGAAATTTGAATAAATACCAAATTTCAATATGTGACGATAGACCCCAGAAAGCGATGCCGTAGCTCATGTACGAGTGAAAGTATTAAAATAAGTGGTTACAAGATTACTTCTATGGATTTCATGACAAACAGAGAAGAGCGTAGGCGAGGCACGAAACTCTCGATATGATTTTTTCCATTTGAAGTAATGACAAAGATCAATAGCCACGAATTTGACGGGAGATGAAGGTTTGGTAAAATTATTTCGAATCGGATCGTGGTGATAACATTGCAAGCATCGCATAAATGCGGCTTCTCTCTTTTTGGGTGAGTTGAGAGTGTCCTTTATGGATTCTCAATAATACTATTAATTTGATCTTTTCTGGTTAGTTTTTCATCAGGAACCAACATCTCACTTGTATTTTTATTTCAGGTATTAATTCACACTGTTTGGCATCAAGTGTAACTTTGTTGAAAGTGACTGAAGTTGAAGACATTTTAGAAGGAAACGATGAAAAATACAAAGCTGTATCCATACATACATCAGAACCTCTTGTAGCAAGGTAACGTTTCTCGTAGCATATGTTGATAAAATCATATAAAGGGTGGACCAAAAGTAACAAAGAAGTTTAAAAATTTAGTAACTTTTTCGTTTATATATTTTTTTCAGATTTCAGATTATATAATATGCAAAATGGATTTTTTTACACTAATTATGAAAAATAATTTCACTTAAATGACCTCCGTTTTCAGCTTCACAATGACGAGCTCGTTTAAAATTTTCCATAACATCTCTCGAAATTTGTGGCTGTGGCCTCGAGTTCAAAGGATTGTCTCGGGCTTGTTCACATATACTCGCTCCTTCAAATAATCCCAAATAATCGAGTGCTGACAAATCAGGCGAACGCGCTGACCAATGAATTTCTGGAAATTATTCGCTGTTTAAAAATTTGCCTTAAAAGATAATTGATAGCTGATTTAAATAATAAAATTTTATTATTCTGGTACTTTTTGTCCAGTTTTGAATCTCTCCTTTATTTATTCTCCAGGTGTTATTTATATAATCTCAAAAAAAAAAATATATATATATATATATAAAAGAAAAAGTTATTACATTTTTAAACCGCTTGGTGAATTTGGCCCACCCTATATCTCCGAAACGGTTCGGTTTCAATTCAGAAGGCACATCAGTAAGTCGTCTGTGAGAAATCAAAGAAAATGTAATATAGTTATTTTTTTTTAAAAAAAAAAAATNCGTAATTTTTTTTTCCTAAAAAGTATTACACAGACGAAAATTAATGTGCTTAAATTTAAGATGATTCTTGGTGTCGAAATGAAACTTTATTTGAGCATTTCCTTCAGGATATCTGATTCTATGCAGAGTTTTAGCACAGAAGTGAAATGTCGGGAATTTGAATTGAAGAGTCCTCAAATAAAATGTGAATGTAAAAGTTACGTATTTTTTTCCCTAAAAAGTATTACACAGACGAAAATTAATGTGCTTAAATTTAAGATGATTCTTGGTGTCGAAATGAAACTTTTTATATACATAACAGGTGTTCAGAAAATGCCACCATACATCGTCGGAGACCAAATAATTTGTCCATACAAAATGAATCGTAACCGATACTTTTCGAAATTTGAACTTAGATTAAGGTGACGAAAATTGGAGTACTCTAGGATTTTCTGTGTTCTTTATTGTTAATTCCTGTTTTCAATATTCAATTACAAAATCCTAAGGTTTCTACGAAATATTTCTGAAACAGTTTAGGTACTATTTAATGTTTTACATTTCAGGGAAAGTAAAGTAAGTAAAAAAGCAGCACCATGGGTTCCATCGCTACCGAACAGTTCCCACTTAGATGCGGTACCTCAAGCTACGCCTGTCAATAGAAATCGCGTCAATCAAAAAAAAGTGAGAACATTTCCTCTCTGGTAAGTTCACGTTGTGTTACAAAGAACTGATTTTGGTTTGGTGAAATGTAAATTTAATTTATAGGGTTAGGTGAGACCAAACCATGTATGATTTTTGTTTTTAATTTGGCTTAACGTCTCTTTAACATCTATTGATCATTCAAGACGGGGGTTTCTCCCTTCATTCGCTGGAAACCTGCAGACCAGCTACCCACATTGACCTTACCCAGCCTGGGCTGGCCCGGAAAAATATTCAGCATCACGAGGGCGCGAACCCACGTGGACATCCACATAGCACAACCTCGCTGGACGTTGCTTAACTTCAGTGATCTATCGGGAACTTCTGTATTCAACTTACCATAGACGCTGGCAGATGTATGATTTACTATCTTCCCTAAGAAAAGTACGTTTTGGTTGTTGCTGGCTGTCGGTTGAGGTGATGAGACGCTATTGATAAATGGCATGTTGCAGTCTGACACTTGTTCATGTAGTGAGTTGTGCCGGCTACGGTAAAGGTACCTCGACTGAGGTACCTTTACGATGTCGTGTTTTCGGAAAGTGCCACCAAATTTTCAATGGTTTTGTTCTTCTTAACATGAGTGTATTTTCAGTCACGTTGAAAATTTCAAGTATCTTGACCTGGACGTGATCAAAAATTCAAGCTATCAATAATGTAAATCCTGAGATCTACACTTGTAATTTTTAATGTGTCTCTGAAAATACATTCAAATAGCACTAGCGCTTAAGAACAACCAACCTTCTGGAGACAGATGCTTTCTTAGTTGCACAACTCATCTTAATTTACATGAATAAGTGACTAAGAATAAGATGACATCTGTCAAAACAATCAGCGTCTTATAACCTCAAGCAGCAACAACCACAACATCAAAAGTTGCACAGCTCATCTTAATTTACATGAATAATTGACAGGGCGAGATGGCATCTGTCAAAACAATCAGCGTCTTATAACCTCAAGCAGCAACAACCACAACATTAAGAGTTGCACAGCTCATCTTAATTTACATGAATAAGTGACAGAGCGAGATGACATCTGTCAAAACGATCAGCGTCTTATAACCTCAAGCAGCAACAACCACAACATCAAAAGGAAATCCGATAACCTTGAGATACTTTGGGGTGACATCCTGGGGCACCGCGTCTTCTTGAGCTTATAGTTTAAAATAGTAAAGATAGAAACTCTCTAATATCATTACGTTTTGTAACTAATTTTCTTGTGTTGGTCATATAAAAATTAACAGTGTTTGGAGATCCGAGAATATTGTGTTTGTGTAAATCCGATAACCGCATTGTAAATGCTGACGCATCTTCCTATCAGTCTCGCCATGTTGAAGTGAATTGACATGTGGTTTGGATATTTGTTTCAGTTTTGATGACACAGACCCCAGTACAAATTTTGAAAATTCCAATCAGTCCGAAGTGTTGGTGCCTATCAGATTAGATATGGAAATTGAAGGACAAAAGTTAAGAGATACTTTCACCTGGAATAAAAATGGTAAACATCATGCAACTGCTTCGACAGGTACCTCAGAGTTATGACCACTCTATGAGGAATAAAAAAATAGCCTGTGCCGATCTCCGACATATACAGTTTGTCCCAGAAGTCCTCCCGGAGGACCTGTAACTTTGAAGGGCTTGGAATTTTTGAATCCTGATTGCTCCTAGAAATCGAAAAGGGGCCATGATCATTCGATTAATAACAGTAAAATCCAAGTTCAATCCCCGGAAAAGGTATTTTTCGAATAAAAGTTTCGGTTTCTTAAGAATTTTAAATGAAATGGTACCAGTTTTATTTATTAATATAAAAGATGGAATAAAATAATGACTAACTTTCATTTACATTTTTTTCAAAAAATATATCAGGGGCGGAAATAGAGTGGTCTGATTTTTTTTTATTTTGTTACACCCTGTAAAACGGCCCGGTTTTGAGCTTCGATGTAAAAGTTCAAATATTGCATACCAAAAAAAGTTTCTAATCTACTGAAATCATCAAAAGCACACATTTTTTATTTTTATCAGTGTCATGGACTGACAAAGTGAAATGTCATTTTTCTTCAGGAGGTTAAAATCAAGTCGTAGAAAACGGTCGTTTTCGGCTATAAAGTCTGAGGTAAGGTTAGTAGAAACTGGGTGAAAACTGCATTTGCTGATGACGTTTTGTCATCAGCAGAGTTTTTGAAAGGCTGGACGCCCTTCCTAACAACAAACCTTCTTACTTACACGGGCTTAGAACCGTCACCTAATGAAACTGTCTTGCTCCCCTCGAGGGCTACATTAAATGAGTAATTTAATCGTTTCCATTTCAGAAACTCTCATTACGCCTGAACAATTTTCCGAAGTTCTGTGTGACGATCTTGATTTGAATCCTTTAACATTTGTTCCCGCCATCGCTCAGTCCATTCGCCAACAAGTTGAAGCTTTTCCAACTGATAACCTTTTGGACGAGCAATACGATCAACGTGTCGTTATTAAATTAAACATACACGTCGGCAACACGTCACTTGTCGATCAAATCGAATGGGATATGAGCGAAAAAGAAAATTCAGCAGAAAAATTTGCCGTCAGACTTTGTACTGAACTGGGACTTGGTGGAGAATTTGTAACGGCAATTGCTTATTCTATACGAGGACAGCTCTCTTGGCATCAGAAAACCTATGCTTTTAGGTGAGTTTCTGGTTTCTGGACGCAAAAAAATACTTACAACTCTATGAACGTTATACAAGGTGTTCTTTGAAGCTCAATATGTTAAGAATATCTTTCAGGTTCAAAAGTTGAAAATAAATGAAGACCAGATAGGTACATCTATTGTTTATTGACGAAACTACTCGACAATCTCATAGTCGATCGTAAGCGACACAATATAATTTAGGTTTTCTTTTCCCCGAGGCTTCACAATGTCGGCATTTTTGAAAGCTAGATTGCTTTACCGCTTTTCTCGTTTTATATATCTGGTACGGTAAAAGTAGATAATGCGGTAATTGTATACAATTACCGGTGTCTTTGGTAAAAGTATGAAATAATCTTTAAAAATCCTCTATTTCCTACTTTTACCGGTAATTGAGTACAATCGTCAGAGAAGCTTGGTGAAAGTAAGAAATTCAAATTTCAACGATCGACACGCAAGCCCNTTTTTTTTTTTTTTTTTTTTTTTTTTTTTTAATTTATTTATTATTTTATCAATATAAGCGTTAAGATAAACGCAAATGTATATAGAACTTTTTAAAGTTTTAGGATGCTAACTGGAAATATGGTTTGATCAAAAGCAGCTCATCACAAGAGTTTGACCGATTTTTAAGAATCGTGTCGACCAATGTTTTGGATACTTCATTTGTACCTTAAAAAAGGTAATTTTTTCGTAGAAACCTTAGGATTTTTCAACGAAAAACCCAGCAGTAATTATATTTTACCTTTAAATTTTTAGCGAGGCCCCACTGCCAGTAGTTGAAGCTCCATTCCGATCTCAATCTGACTCTGATCAATGGTCTCCCTTCTTGGAAACTCTCACCGATGCAGAAATGGAAAAGAAAATACGAGATCAGGATAGAAATACTAGGTACCACGGAACCTTCATATTTATTTTTATATCTAAAGTTATAATTTACCTAGTCTTATTTAGTGTGATAGAAGGCTGAGAACACCCCGTCATGAATAATAGCATTGGTGTAGTTACAACTCACATTGAAATTCTCCGCTAAGTGAAAAAAAATGGTTTTAATATTTCTATCTATATTTACAAGTGGCAAGAGTATAACTTATAAAAAATGGGTTTAATATTTCTATCTGTATTTTCAAGTACGAAACCCCTTGTACATCGGTCAAGGACGTATAACTTATAGCTGACGAATGATTCATTTTAACTCTGTTTCAAAATCAATGAAGTAATTTATTTGTTTTGAAACTATTACTTATCACAATGCGCTTGGATTCAGACCTACAGACTCCTGATTTCGACGTCACTCTTTCTAATTGGGCTATTGAGGCAATTTTTATTCTATTTTTGAATTATAATTATGTACTTTGAGACATAAATTATCAAATTTTAAGATACTTTCAAAGGTTTATTATTAAAAATAACAGAGAATTGTATTTTTCCGTTTTTTTTTTTTCAGGCGTATGCGTCGTTTGGCAAACACAACAACGGCTTGGTAGATGCATACAGGGACATCCCTTGGTACTGATGCACACATTTACTTCAACTCCATGCATGTTATATCTATTTTTCAAAATGTCTACATTAGTTTGCTGTTTCAAATGTTTCGACATAACCATTTATAAGTGTCTCTTAATACCCAAACAATTGTATAACGACTAATTAGCGGACTTACCCGCAGACATAACAAGCGTTTTAACGCATAATGAGAACAGTTATCAAAAGAACAACTGCGAATTTGTTACACGGATTTATTATTTTCCCGTTTTTTCTTCAAGGCCGGAAACTCTTGGTCCTTGTTTATGACTGATATTAACGCCAGGGTTCGCCTAATGGAACCTTAATATATAACAAATTTAATTGAAATTTAAGTTTTAAAAGTGTCACGGCGGACAAACCGCTTTTTGGAATCTTGGATTTTGTTCTTATTAGATATTAAGTAAATGAGAACGACATTGTAAAGTTATTAAGAAGGTTTTATTGTCCCGATAATTATTTATGAAGATGGGGAACAGTAACAACTTTGACATTTCCCGATTCAAATAGAGTCTTTCCACCAAGACTCCAGTAAATATCTATTTATAATTCTATGTCGACCTCGCTCTTTCTTACGAAGAACTCAAAAGTAAGGTGGAACTTTTAATGTAATTATTAAATTATCTTACCGTAACCGTTAAAAAAAAATTGAACGTGGTAGACCACTGAACAAAAAAACTCGAAATTCATACCAAAAGAGGGCGCTATATAAGGATTATGTAAATATGCATTGTCAAAAATTGATAAATAAATTAACCAATTTTGACGATCTATATATCATCTGACAGATTTTTATATCGTACGTCAAAAAGTATCGAGTTATAAAATCATATATATGGTTCCTTTTAACGTTATAGGCAGCTAAACGATGTTTTGCTTAAATACCCCGGCTAAAATATGGTAATATGGATTTTTTTTAAAAAAAATCTGCAAAACCGATTTTCGGATTTTTTAAAATACTCGTTCAATGCTAGATCAAATACCTTAATTGTATCTATCGGGTTTCTAGAACTCATGGCAGAGTGAAAACTCGAAGTTGGTACCAAAAGCGGTCACTATGTCAGGAATATTGAAAATCTGGATTACCAAAGATTGGCTTAACCGATTTCGACGATCTATATATCGTCTGACAAATTTTTATATTGTACGTCAAAAAGAATAGAAGATTAAATCATATATATTGTTCCTTTTAAAATTATAAGCAGCTAAACGATTTTTCCTTTAAAAAAATCGGCATCACAAAGTTATGGACAATTTTTGCAAAATTCGCCGACCCGATTTTCACAATTTTTTATTAGATACCTTATTTATTTAGATCGGATTTCTAAAACTATTCCGATTTCGAAATTGGCACCAAAAACTGCCACCACCATGGATGTTGGCTGATTTTGGGTACTTCCGGGTGTCCGTTTTTGGTAAACTTTTTTCTGTTAATAAGGGACCCTAAGACTACCAAAAACCTTTTGTTGGAATTGGTTCCACCAAGAGTGCTTTCGTCTGTCTACATGAAAATGTGGTAAAAGAAGAAAGCGGTCGTGGCTTAACAAACAACTTAAAAGTTTATATTTACATTTTTTTTAATCTATTTTATAATAATATTTTTTGTAAGATTTACGTTTCAGTAAACGCTTTTTCTATTAAAGGCAAAACTTGTTTCCTCGAAACTTGCACATTTTTGTATTGATAAAAATTTAAATTATCATTATTTATTGGTACATGAATTAAGTCTAGACATGGATTTTGATTTGATTGTAAAATTTTAACAATTTCTTCAGCTATTGATTTGGATATTTCCAAATTAAAAATGGCTATATCTCGTTTGATTTGATTATCTTGAATAGATTGTCCCATTAATACAATGATATTTGTTTCATTTTCTGTACAAAAGGTGTTGAGCGTTTCGTTCAAATTGGAACATTTTTGTAGAAAATTCTGTAATTATATTAAAGAAAAAAATACGCTGTTGTAATTATTACTTACTGCAGTTAACGTTTCCATCGATATTTACGCTACCGTGATCTGCATTCCGAGCATTTTTTTTTTAATACTGTTGATTGATCCCAGCTCTCTTTTACTAAAGATATGATTCAATGTCAGTCGTCATAGGAAGATCAAGTTGAACCTGCTATTACAATTACAATGTCAGATCTAAGTAGCAGTGATACTGCCTTACTAAGTGTCTTATTTTGACAGCAGTACGTTCAGGTGTTGTTGTTGTTGTAGTAGCGGTGTTCCTCTTAAAATCAACTCTTCCTCCATTTCTAGATTCAGGTTTGGAAAAATGGTAGAAATAGATTGCTTTGAGGTTACCGAAAAGGTTTTGATGGTCCTTGGCTGGAACTGTGATGATGTGCGTTCCAGGTCGTCCTGGTACGTAGAACCGACCATCGTGAGGACGAGTAAGTTCAGGTCATATTATTATGTGGTCAAAATCTCATTAAGAAGATAACATACCAAGCCCCAGCTTGGTTTCGAAACCGCAACTTGTGGATTACCAGGCAGACGCTATGACCACTGAGCTACCGGTAGTGGCCGCTCCATGTAGTAGTAGTAGTGGTTTTTCTCACGAAATCAACCGTTCTTCCCATTTACAGATGCATGATTAATTAAAATGGTAGAAACAGATTGATATGAGTTTACCGAAAAGATTTTGATGTCCCTTAGCTGGAACTGTGATGGTATGCGTTCCAGGTAGTCCTGGTGCGTAGAACCGGCCATCGTGAGGACGACTGTCCTGGGTTGCGTCTCCTTTGTGGGAAACTGAGTTTATTATTGAATTCTCGTCATGAATAACGACAGTGTTTTATAAAGTTACCAAAAATCTAATAATATATGAACTTGTTACACAATAACAAATTTTGCCATGTTTGACCCCAAGTCAAACTTGGCAAAAAATCACAGGAGAAAATAAGTTGCTAGAATGGTTGGGAAAAGTTGACTTTAGTGTTCTTTTACAATTTACTCTACCTGCACAGATGACCCGTGAGAATATCAACTTGCCACAAAATCAAGAATTTACGCCCTCATATTTCGTGCAAACATCTAATTCAGTTACAAACTGAAAGTCCATTATGCGCGATGGAAGTAAACTGCTTGTAATCTGATGAGCGCGACGTCACAAAAAAATAAAACAAAGTAGAAACACAGAAGTTAGTCTGAGAGGGAGAGAGAACCACTGGCTTCCTCAAAATAAATTTTCACTTCAAAACCTACTCATTATACCTACAGAGCAGCTGTGAGAAGGTAATCAACAACAGCTACTCAGTTCTCCACATGATAATGAGTGCAAAATTTAAAACGCCAAGTTGTACGTGTTTTAGCCGAACAAAATCCCATCCGAGTGCTGACAACACCTGACGCTACTTAACTTCAGTAATAGAACGGGAACTCCCATTGTACTTACCTCAAACAAAATAGGTAATCCCACTATAGGAATGCCATGTTTTGTAAATTTTAAATCTTTGATCATGAGTTGTTCACATGTTAACATAGAAACGTCACTCTTAGCAGTAACTAATGACTGAAAAATGTTTTCTTCTGGTTCCAAATTTGGGTACAGGGATTTTAATTTAGAAATAACATCTAGATCTTTCTGTGTAGCACGATTCGCTGCCGGAGATAAACAAGCGGTGTCCAGAAGTATGGTGCCTGTAAAGAAAAACAATAGTCATCTAGATATTCACTTTTAAATAAATTTAAAAAAACACTTACCAAAAACACTATTTATAATTTTATTTATGAAGAAACTAGTTTCGAATCATTCGATTCATCATCAGTCTAGTCGAGTGGAAAGATGGAAGTTGACCTTTTCGAGAAGATGTTATTCAAAGATTTAAATCTAGTTATTCCAAATAGGTCGACAAAAATTCAGCAATTAGATTTTTTATAACTTTTGATTTTGAGTATACGGGGTTTCACAGCAACCCTCTTTTAGACAATTTTAATATACTGTTGTAGACTTAGGGTTCGAGGATTAAGTAGTCGTGGAATAAAAACGCGTTAACTAACTCAAAAAAATAAAATAAAACTTAAAACAATTTATTAAAGAAAGAAATTACAATAAAAAAAAACGTAACAAAAAATGGTATACTGTAACCTTGCAAATACCGTATTCAAACACGCGAAAATACTACGTAATTCACACACGAAAAATTAATCACTTTTAAAACTCACTGACTGACTTCACTTATCACTGAACTAAGACTGACTTGGTTTCTACTCGCGGCCCCCTATTTATACATTCACCGATTTCTAGAATCCTCTAGTACACAAATCTTCTACGTTGTTCTAAAAAAAAACGCAGTAAGCAGACTGGTAAACAAACTACGTAAAAAAAAACGTAAACAACCTACAATGATCCCGTATCTTCTAGAAGAGAAATAAAAATAGAAAGAAGTATCGCGGTCTATATACAGGTTGTTTACATTAGAATCACAATATTCTATATACAGGATGTTCACATCATAATCATAATATTTATTAGAGTACAAGGCTCTATTCACTTCAATACTAATTTCTCTATATATCAATACTTATAAAACGCAAACCCCAGTTGGTATACTGGCAACTTAAAATTATAAAAATCCACTGTATCTTGGTTCATATACTAACAATGGCAGATTCTGTAATCTGTGTAATTGAAATATCGATAAAAAAAAATAAAAAAATGGCTGACGTTTTAAATCAACTTTGACATTAATTATACAAATAAAAACTTACCATAAATTAAGTTAGCAATGTTTTTATCAATTATTTCCAATTGATTTTTTTCTATAATTATTGCTGCAACATGAGTGCTACAGGATCCAACGATCTCGAATACAGAATCTTTTACATTGTCCCAGATTTCAGATTTGTCTCTAGGCCTATGATCTAAAATTCTTTTAACATAAGGCTTCAAATGTTTGTCACGCAGTGATAGTACATGATGGTCAACGAGGGTAATAGACAAGTGAGATTCTTCAGTAGATAGATTGAAAATTGGAGAATCCCTGGAAAATAACAAGAGTAAACTATTGGGGTTTGCTGTCCCACTCCCATACTTAGTTAAGGAATTTTTGTACATGTTCATATAAAAGTCAAAAGAAAAATATCCTCTCAAATTCAAGCAATCGTCCCATTAATAGATTAAGGTTTTTAAAAAATGGTAGAAATAGTTTGATATCAGGTTGTCAAAAAGGTTTTGATGGTCTTTTGCTGGAACTGTTATGACATGTAAGGTCGTCCCGGTACGTAGAACCGCTTATCCATACTATTATATAAAAACAATGCGTGCAACAACGAAATGGTCTTATCAATACTATTATATAAAAACAATGCGTGCTTTTGCTTGTACACGCTAAATGAAAAAAACTTCCACCAGGACGACCTGGAACGTCTACCATTATAGTTCCAGCCAAGGCCCATCAAAATCTTTTCGGTAAACTCATATAAATCTGTTTCCACCATTTTAATTAATCATGCATCTATAAGTGGGAAGAACGATTGATTTCGTGAGAAAACCCGCTGTTACTACTACTACCTCATCAATCGGTACCAACCCTTTTATAAATGATTGTGGACATAACGAAGGACATTCGATTGATTAAGTTAAGGATTAATCTTCCATTACAAGCTGTATGTACCAGACCTACCGCCTACTATCTTCTAGAAAATGGTTCAAGATACAAGTTCGGGATTAAAAAATTTAGTCACTAAATCGACCTGAACTTTCTTTGAAAAATAATGCCAACGCCAGCGTCTATGGCACGTTGAATACACCAGTTCCTGTTCGATCACAGAAGTTAAGCAACGTCCAGCGAGGTTGCTCCATGTGGTTGTTCGTGGTGGGTTCGAGCCCTCGTGATGCTGGCTATTTTTCCGGACCAACCCTGGCTGGGTGAAGTCAATGTGGGTAGCTGGTTTGCAAGTTTTCAGCGAATGTAGGGTAAAACCCCCGTCTAGAATGACCAATAGATGTTAAAGAGACGTTAAGCCAAAAAAAAAAAAATATATATATATAAATACCAACTCTCGGTAGCACCCTCTATGATTCAATATGGAATCAAATGCAATCTTTTTTTTTTTAAGATTGTGGGCATGACAGTAGCACGGGAATGGACATGCCTCTGAGGCATTAATTTATTAATTAAAATGGTCTTATGATTCATCGATTTCTATATTTTCGCCTACATTATGTGCAAACCTGTTTTTATTCACACATCGATATGATGGAAATGGCTGTTCCGCTTTGGAAAAAATTTGGGGGCAGGTTGAAACTTGTCTTTTGATAATTCCAAATGTGGTTCTCAGCAGCACTTTAGTCTGCCAAGTTATTATTTACGAAAAGCAATGAAATGAAAACTTCACTTATCAATTCACATTTTTAAACACCTCACAAACAACCTCTGCTTTACGTTTTTTATTCACAACTTTGCACACTATAGAGACCACTTTCACCTTTTGGCGGTGTGCCTCCTTTATGAGTTGTCTGATCAGGGCCATTTGCCCAGGGCGGCCAATTCAGAGGGGCGGAAATTTCCGCAAATGTTTCGCAATGTTATAGAATGGTCATGTTTATATGTTCGAGGAATCTACCTTTTTGAACTTCGAACTCTACTGGTGTTTTTTGGAAACAAGACAATTTACATCGAACAGTAAGAATCAAATACATTTGTTTCAAGTGGCCGTCTGCTAAAAACTTGTGTCCGCCGGGGTGACAATCAATCTGCTACAACGACACTTTTGCGATTACTGTGATGTTCTATTGAAAAACAATTTTGAAACCTTATTTTAATGATTTCACGAAAAAAACGGATTTTTTTTTTTTTTTTTTNGTAAAAAAAAAAAAAAAACAGGAAAAAATTGTCTCACCTGAAAACTAAATTTTCTAAACAAATTGAATTTCGTTGAAGAAAATAAACAACTTCGGTTTTAATTTGAAGATAATGATGTGGTATGTTCAGGACAGGAATCACATTTTGATTTCCATTACAAAAAAGATAGTAAGCGTATACAAGGGCACTCACGACAGAATCTAAATCACAAGATTCATTACCCAAAACGACGTCCACACCACTAGTTGAGGTGGACACTTTCTGAAACAAATTTTAGTAACATGATTATACATCCGCAAGCGATAACGACGTGCAGACCACTAGGTGGGGTGGGCACTTTCTGAAACAAATTTTAGAAACTTGATTATAGATCCGCGAGCGGTGACGACGTGCAGACCACTAGGTGAGTGGGCACTTTCTGAAACAAATTTTAGTAACCTGATAATACATCCGCGAGCGGTAACGACGTGCACACCATTAGGTGGGGTGGACACTTTCTGAAACAAATTTTAGTAACCTGATTATACATCCGCGAGCGGTAACGACGTGCACACCATTAGGTGGGGTGGACACTTTCTGAAACAAATTTTATCCGCGAGCGGTAACAGTGAGTAACTAACTTTCTTTTCAATCTGAAATTTCTGAATTTTTCAGTGTTGGCAGAAGCCGTTTCGGGGGGGCTCCAAAGGTGCCTCGTAAAACGATAAAAGTTGATCCCTTCGTCAATACAAGTCAGGTCCCTAATGAACGAAGCTTAAAGTTTTTTAGGTGGGGCTTTTAGACCATAAGTAACTTTAACATCCCCCTGGAGTTTAATAGTTTTAATTTTTTATGAAAGGGGAATCAGATGGAGCTCAAAGTAAATTAAAGAAAGTTGTGTCTTCTTTTCAGTTCGACAGCCTGCACAGTTCTAACAGTCAGCAGAACTGGGGCTTAATTGATTAAGGCATATATCTATTTCTAACCACTCTTAGAAAGTAACTGAGGAACAAGATTGAAAAACATATCTAAGAGGTTAATATTGTATGCAGAAAGCTATTTTTGGCAGTAAAGCAAACATTCAGAAGTAGATTCAAAATTGGGTTCAATTAGGTCCGGTCTTACCAAAAGCCGAGTTTTGAAACACTCGGGTCTGGGTATTGTATTAACACAGGTCGACACAGTGTTAGAATGAAATTCCCTGAAAACACGTCGTGGTAAGATCGGGCCTTAGTTATGAGCAAATTACATCTGCAATATTAGGTATCTTGAACCTTACCTCAGACAGTTTTTTAGAATGCACAAGAAAATCCTGGAATTCAAATTTGGATACCATTCTCGCTGAGGTATAAGTTTTCTTCTTATTTACTTGAAATAAAGAGAAACAAGCTAGCTTAAGAAAATTCTTTACAGATACCATTAATTATCAAAAAATTACTATAAACATAATTTCAACTTTTCATTCGCTAGATTAATCACAAACCGCGCGAAATTTGATTACTTCTGTATGAAGTTAGTCACTTATTTAAAGATAAAGACTAGTCAGAAGTTAGCTACTTTTTAAAAATATTTTAAAATTAGGAGTTTTAAAAGTGTGAGCCATTCCATGATTTCAGCATAAATTTAGCATCCAAGAAGATGAAGATAGATAAGACAGTAAAAATGACCATTTTAAAATGTTTTTTCTCAGTGTTCCCGTAACTTTTTTTTTTCAAATTGTTGATTTTATCTCATCATCTGCCTATCCAATTATCAAATATGCAAAAAAAGTCACACCACATATTTTTCCGCCCGTGGCTGTCGAGATACCTGAAAAGTGTACTTTGTGTCGTGAAGTAATATATCACTTGTGCAACGCTCATTGTATTTGACTTCGCGGGCGGAGCGCTGCGTCGCTCCTCAATTTTATATGAGCCAGCGTCTATGGCACGTTGAATACATCAGTTCCCGTGAGATCGCTGAAGTTAAGCAACGTCCAGCGAGGTTGTTCCATGTGGGTTCGCGCCCTCGTGATGTTGGCTATTTTTCCGACCCAACGCAGGCTAGGTGAGGTCAATGTGGGTAGCTAGTTTGCAAGTTTCCAGCGAATGGAGGGTAAAACCCCCGTCTCGAATGACCAATAGATGTTAAAGAGACGTTAAGCCAAATTAAAAAAAAAAAATGTAGGTATTACTTGATCGTAGAATCTAAAAATCAAATACTAGTAATTGCATAAACTGAGGACCTCACTCCAATAGGTAATGGGTCGCCTTTGACCCAAAAACTAATCCGCTAAGTCTACGAACGTAAGGGTGCTCGCAGATAGCCTCATATTTACTTATCTTGTAGCATATCACACATTTTTTTATAAGCAAGGAAAAAACATATAGAAGTGTGATAATTGCTCAATCTGCGGACACCCATAACAACATGTGTAATTGTTTTTTCCTTACTTATAAAAAAAAGAGTGATATGCTACCTAACAACATGTGATTTTTTTTCCTGCCATATGAAAAAGGGAATATGCGCCTTACGATCTTTATACGAAAATCGGACTTTGCAAAATCGGACAAGGCGTTCGTAAAACGAACAAACTTACCTCTAAACAAAATCCTGGTGTTATAACTAGACCTCCCAACAGGGAATATGAAGTAGATATAGGTACATACTTCCATGTTCCTCACTGATGTTAGTTCTGTTGTGGTTATTTTCTCCTCTATCTGTGAGCTCTCTGAAGACATTGGTGGCCTGGCCTCCTCTATATTTCGTAATTAGTATTGCTCGTGTCGTCGTCACAAATACTGTATTTTTTTTTACATCAAATGTTGCACTCAAAGGACACTATTCAATAATGAATAATTTATACTTCCCATTTAAGCAAGGAATTTTAGAAGAAAAAAATAAAAATCTTAAAAAATGAAAGAGGTTTTTCTTTATTTTAGGACTAAAAAAGTTAAGAAAGTTTCGTTATGTTAAAAATTTTGTGTTTTGTTAGTGATTAGAAACAATATTATTGAATAAATATTCGTTAAGAAATATACACGATCATATTTTGAAATTTCATCATCAAGCAAAAATGAATTTCTACTCTTCTTGGGTATAAAAAGTGTAAAATATCAAAAACCAATGGTACCACGAGATTCAGCATAAAAAACTTGACTGATTTGATGTATTACACTCTTGGTTTTATCACTTTTATTCCGAAGAAAAATCAATGATTGGGCGGGTTTGATCAGAGATCCGTTTGATCAAATTATCGAGTAAGGGGTTGATTGTGTAGAATTTGACGTAAAATTTGAATATGAAATAAAAAATAGGGGTTTCAATTTAAAAATCGAAAGTTGGTGTCTGTTTACCCACTTTTGAGACACCTTGTAGAAATTTTAATTACGCCAAAAAATAGATTAATTTGTGTTAAAACTACATATAAAATTACAAGAGATCTTTAGCCGTTAAAAATAAAAAATTCCGTTCCGGGACTTTTCGAACACTCTGTTAAGAGGAACATCGCTAGAACAATAAAATATTTTCGGTAACCTCATATCATCCTGTTTCTACCAATTTTTAAAACCTGGATCAAGAAATTTGAAGAACAGTTGGTTTTAAGAGGAACATCGCTAGAACAACAAAATATTTTCGGTAACCTCATATCATCCTGTTTGTACCATTTTTTAAAAAGCTATTAATGTGTGATGCGCGTTTGATTTCGAGAGAAACACCGCTACAATAACAACAACAGAAGATTCAGGATTTCATATAACCTGTGAAAACCCGTGTAAAGATTGTGGAAATCTTCACAATCAAATCGTCATAGCGGACTATGTTCATGTCATGTTCCGGAGAACATGACCCATTTCATTTTTTCTGGACTAATTGTTCTGACATAAAAATGGAAAAACTTCAGCCGACACAGGCAGAGGATTAATAGCAATCAACGAAGGTTTGATAGATAGCAGTTCTCTGGCTTTGCTACTTTAGATATGGTGCTTGATTATTTTTTGTTCTTGATATTCACAAAATTATGTTCGCACCACTTGATTATTCTCTGTTAGATATCAAGTTTTGCCTTTACGATATCTTTGTCTGGCCTGAGCTTTGCTATATTTGTTGTGTTTTTTATGTTCTTCTTCAAATTGTTCATCTGAGTTTCCCAAATCGTTAAGAGGTTTATCTGAAAATAATTATTTAAAGTTTTATGTCACTTTCGGAAGCAATGATTCGAGATATATACAAAAGCTACAAAATTGAATACCGAAAGACCACTGTAGATCTTTTTAAAAGACATGTCTAACACTATTGAGACTTTTTCCAGAAAAATATAGTCAGTAGTGACATTTTTTTTTAATAAAAATAGCCGATGAAGGCAGTTTATTATAATTGCAATCTAGACACTTAAATCCAATGAACAGTACTGACATTAAAAAGAAAATGTAACGATTTATTTTAAAAGAATTCGTTCACAAATTTAAATTTTTGTTTCAGTACTGTAAATTTGTAAGAATGGGCCAAGCCCACCTAATCTGATGGTGTAAAATAACATAGAAAGCAACTCTTCTTTATCATTTTGTTCATAATAAGCCTCCCAGAACAGTTGCACCTATGATGAAAATTGAAATTTTTACTATTAATAGTTCATTCTCTGGCTAACATCCAATGCAATGTTGCCACCTAAAAATTTTTGGTTAAGGGTATTAAAATTTACAACAAAGAAAACAATGTAACCAAAAATATGATCTACAAAGATTTTAAGCTACCTCCACCTAAAAAATCATCTCATAGAATGAGCTCCCTACAGTCTAGAGGAGTACATGAACTAACCAATTTCCTTTCTTTACAGGTAATTATTACAGATTACATTAAATAGGTACGTAAATACCATATTTTGTAACTAACCATTTTTTTAAAGTGTATTATTACAGTAAGTACCTATTAAAACATTTAATTTATCTTTCTTTACAGGACCATCAAATTTTGGTGCGCCCTTGCCACCACAAGGTTCCCCACCTTTATTATTATGTTTTATCTGGTTTTGTCTAATTTTGATCGGGATGGGGGAACATAGTAGTTTCCATTCTAATGTGTCAGAGGTTAGATACCTCTGAAACACAATAAATAATTTTTAAAAAAAGTGACTCGACCATAGATTCAAGATACATTTTATACAATTTGTTAAAAACAAATTTCGTCAATCATCTACATTAGATACTCACCGATAGAAAGTAAATCAATTTTATCCTGTTTTTGAAAATATCGAATAGATTTTGCAACAAAAAATCCAACAAAGGCACAAACAAACGGAACTAATAACATTGTAATAGGATTATTGAGAGCTTTCTTAGATGCTATTGTATAATCTGCCAAAACGAGACTCACACCTAAAATGATTCCTATCCCAGCGCCTGTAAGAATAAACGACATGAAATTAATGTAATGATAAACACATGCCTTTATATAGGGTGCTTCAAAACAAAGGCACAAACAAACGGAACTAATAACATTGTAATCGGATTATTAAGAGCTTTCTTAGATGCTATTGTATAATCTGCCAAAACCAGATTCACACCTAAAATGATTCCTATCCCCGCGCTTGTAAGAATAAACGATATGAAATTAATGTAATGATAAACACATGCCTTTATATAGGGTGCTTCAAAACAAAGGCACAAACAAACGGAACTAATAACATTGTAATAGGATTATTAAGAGCTTTCTTAGATGCTATTGTATAATCTGCCAAAACCAGATTCACACCTAAAATGATTCCTATCCCCGCGCTTGTAAGAATAAACGATATGAAATTAATCTAATGATAAACACATGCCTTTAAATAGGGTGCTTTAAAAATAACGCCCAATTTAAAAGGGTCCCATTTTAGCAATACTGTTTTCACAATTTTGATATCTGTCATTAGATTTTTTATTATATTATATTATTTTTCTCTTTTACATTTTCTATTAATATTTATGAATTATTGTATTATTTCTTTAAAAAAGGTCTTGTCCCGTAAATATACTATATTATTATTAAAAATAGATATCAAACATTATTAGGCAATAAACTTAAAAATCGGTTAATAGATCTTCGACAACCTATGCGTATACTCGACGTTTGGCAATGTGTGATCGTGGCATTTTTCGTGTTTCCTTCATGTATTTGTTCATGGCTATACTCGTACAACACAAAACAAGAACAAACCCCCCCGTAATAAAAGAAAAACCTCAATAATAACGGATAAGAAAATAGTAAAAACAATGCTGGCTGCCTACAACAATACATAAAAATGACCACATCAAATTCACTGATCAAGTCCACCTGCAGTGTAATTACATGTGTAGTAGTAGTAGCGGGTTTTCTCACGAAATCAACCATTCTTCTCATTTATAGATGAATGATTAATTAAAATGGTAGAAACAGATTGATATGAGGTTACCGAAAAGTTTTTGATGGCCCTTGGCTGGAACTGTGATGATAAGCGTTCCAGGTCGTCCTGGTGCGTAGAACCGGCCATCGTGAGGACGTTGAATTACATGTGTCGAAGTAGGTACCGTCCCATGCACCTGGCTACCTTCGAACCTGAAGATGGCACCTAATTATAATGAAAGGTAGCCCCCCACCCTGGAGATTAATTTTTGGTTATGCAATTACTTTGCCAGGTTTTGAATATTTTATTCAAATCCAATTACAATAAACTTACCAAGCCATGGAATTTGATCGTCATATCTCTTCTCTTGATTGAGATTGATCAGTGTTTTTTCTATACACTGCAATAATAAGGCATCATTAGGTTGCAATCTCAGTGCCACTTTATATGATAAAAGTGCATCGTCCCAATATCTTGCTGCAAATTCTACTTCACCTTTACGAAAGTAACCCTGAAAAAGATAATAAAGTCAAAGTCATCTATAAACATAAACATGATAGTAATGTCTTTAGCTTCTTTTACAAGTAGCAGGATGGATAAGCCAAGTAGAAACCAGTCATTCTATCACGTCCGAAGTTAAAATGTAACACACACCGCACTACGCTCTATAGAAAAACACTCTTCTTACTTTGGACCATGATTTGGCTTTAATCCACGGTAACCTAATCCGACGAAACTAATATGGAATGTGTGTAAATTGACTGATTAGTTTATTGGCGATATCGCGTCTCGGGGTCGATTGTATTTTTATGTATAACACGTTGTACCATATTTTTCTTTATTGTAGGAGATAATTTTTAATTTTCGTCATACAACTTTTCCATTTGAAAGAATTTAAAGTAATTTAATGAAATTTAAATTTTTTTAGCAGTTAGATTCTATAGCGTTCTGATGTCTGATTCTGAGGAGGACTTCAGGAAATCGGCTTTTTGATATATTTCTCATTTTGACGTATTTTGGTACCAGACAGATACTATTAATTTTTTTTTTTGGAGCAAGTTACAAACTTAAAATGTGGTTTAATATAATTTAAAAAGTCTTCTTAAATGTTTTAGCGGTGGGAGATTAATTAATTCACTTTAATTTTAATTTATCTTGAAAAAAACCGGTACAAGACAGATACTATTATTTTTTTTTTGGAGCAAGTTACAAACTTAAAATGTGGTTTAATATAATTTAAAAAGGCTTTTTAAACGTTTTAGGGGTGG
>CM022881.1:26917011-26931927 GCA_012654025.1 Pachypsylla venusta | reverse complement strand
TTTTTTTTTTTTTTAAAAAAAAAAAAAAAATATTATACGAAAGGAAACGGATAAAACACAAAATTAATCGCACAATAAATCGTAACTAATTAATTCACATACATAGTACTATACTAAATAGATTTTATTTAATCATACCTTTTTTCTTTATTCTTTTTATTTTTTCAATCACCGGAAGGTATCTCTGGTAGAACTGAGCTCTACAAGTAATTTACCTTAGCACAATCGGGTTTTAATGATATAACTTTGAGTGCATCTTCATAAGCGAGTGGAATCACATTTTGTTTGAGAAAAGCGTACGATCGATTACTGTATAAAAGATAGTTCGTTTCATCTAACTTGATAGCTTGTGTATAGTAAAGGACAGCTTCTGTAATATTATCTTCTTTTAAACATGCATTTCCTTTTTCTTTTAATTCTTGAACCTGAAAATGAAATAAACATAACTGCAACACAATCTCGTGCTCTTTGAAAAAGCTTCAACTTTTAAAGAAAAAGAACACTTTTTCTTCAATGAAATGTAAATGTATTAATAATCTTTAAATTATATTTACTAAAGACATGATAAAAACTGAGTCACCAGATCAGAAGTGAAAACCTATATAAAAATTCCAGTTGTTATATTTGTATCCATGACAACTAATAGAGACGACTAATTGATAATGTGTTTGCAGCTCAAACACATTTGTGATTTAATTAATCAATTAAATTGGTAATCTCTACACTCTTAATAAATATGAAATAATACATTAAAAACAAAATCAAAAACGCCCACGCCCATGGGTTTATAATTTTTCCAAGCACAAATATAGTCGGTTCTAACCTAAAATTCTGGTAGGGGGGAAGCATGATTTTTTCTGTGCCTGAAAAACAGACTTGTATAGCCAATAACCATAGTAGGGACTGCTAAAAAAGGGACTCAGGAAGAAGATAGTGATAAACGTCCTCTGAGGAAATGTGGGTTTCTTCGACTGTTAAAGATCACTTTTTGACAAAGCGGAGTTAAATAATCTCTCTTAGAGCGATATCTGTTTGACAATGCGGCAGTAGTGGATTTTTTGAAAGTGTGAAGGAAATTTGTACAAGATTGATAAGAGAAATCATTAAAGTATTAAATATCCACATACCTCTTGTATAATACTCATTTAAAAGTGTGAAAAGAAAACAAGAAGAATCAAGAATTTTGAGTCATTAATTACTTAATTTAATTAAATAACTCGCTAGGTAGAACTAATTGACATAAAATTAATATATTTTTTTGTTATTATTTATCAGGTGTCTCAAATCGATACCATTATCAGTACACCAACTGTAAACAAAAAAATGTAAACAAATCAGAGAGAAATGAATTTAGCATATTTCAATTGTTAAAAATTCTTTAATTTTACGAATTTCTTGCGACGGAGGCGAGGTGGTGGAGTCATATGGGAGGTAAACTGAGGCTAAAACTATTTCCCTGGTTGATATTCCCATATGGTATTTAAGTTTGATGGCAGTCAAATCTTCATTGTTGAAGTTCATCAGTGTTAGTGGTGTATTATTATTGGTTGATTTGACTATAATACAAGTTCTCACTCTGCTGGAGGTTCTATCATAGATTATGTGGCCTCCAATGTTTCCAAGCCCAGCTATCTTTCTTCCAACAAGCCAGGGTTCTTGGATAAGAGCGATGTCAATGTTGCAGGATATAAAGTGCCTGCTTAATTCTGCGGAGGCCGCCTTACTGTGCTGCAGGTTTATTTGAACTACCCGCAGCACTATGAGGTTTGTCCTTACCCCCTGCACCTTAAGGAGAAGTTGTGATAAACCGAGATAGGCTTTGAATTCCATCTATCTCAACTTCCCCAAGGCTTCTTCTCCGACGCTAACTACAAGAGTTGTGGCGTCAGAGTCCTTCTGACGGACCACCTGCATGTTCTCAACAGGTAGTCCGGGGTTTTGAGTGGCTAGAAGAGGTATTATTTTTCTAGCTTCTTCTAACCCCAAACATTCTGTGAGTTCGTCAGGCACAATCATTCTAATTCATTTCAAAAGTGTCTAACGTTTTTAACTCATACATTCTTTCCTCGTAATATATATTAATGATAATAATGTAAAAATCTGTTCGATGAAAAATTATTACAAAATTTTAGAGATAATTTTCTTTTTTGAAATACGTTTATTTCTCTTTGGAATTCATAAATAAAAAGTAAACATAACCCAAAATTTTCAACTCTTATTTTTAAAATTTTCATTTTTCTTGTTTACTTCGACAGTGCTTGTTCTCTTCTCGTAGGAGCTAAGGCCTTCCGGCGACTTGCACGATTAAATTTATCCAACTTTATCTTTTTAATCCCATTATTTTTTTAAAATGTCTTCTAAAGCTGAATTAGCTTGCGTTTACGCCGCCCTCATCTTGGTAGATGATGATGTTACTGTCACCGTAAGTATTATCTAATCTTAAGTTTAGGGCCCCTTTGTGCGAGCACTACCGATGGTCTATCTGCTGAGCCATCATACGTGACCAGTAGCAAGAGCCCCTGACTCCTATTTTCGAGCGGGTCCAGAGTTTCCCCCCGAAGTTAATAGTTCCTGGCTGTTACGTCTTTCAGTTTATTCGAATTTCATTCTAAATATGATTCACGTAAAATAGATCTATCATAGCTGAATGGGTCTTTTAACGATGTTTTAGTACTTTATTGAAACTATTCTTTTGGTTAAAAGTCATTTCTTTCGGAGGTTGAAATGGAATATAGCCTAAGCAGAGCGAGTGGTTCTTTGCTAGAGTTTTTTTTATGTTTTTAACGTCAGGTTGCTCTCAGACAACAGCTTACTTGCTTATCTTGCAGCATATCACACATTGTTTTTATAAGCAAGGTAAAACGGTACCAGACAGATACTATTATTTTTTTTTGGAGCAAGTTACAAACTTAAAATGTTGTTTAATATAATTTAAAAAGGCTTTTTAAACGTTTTAGGGGTGGGAGATTAATTAATTCACTTCAATTTTAATTTATTTTGAAAAAAAAAAAACTTTTTCTTCAGTATTTATTGATCTATTTGAATATATTGAACTGAAGCAGACATAGTTGTACCAATATGAAAAAAGTCCAGTGCAAGTTTGTTTATTTTATCAATATAAGCGTTTAGATGAACGTCCCCCCCCCCCCGAGGTTAGGAAACGTTTGATCGGTCATGCCTCGATTAAACTTGTTCTTCTCATAAAGTCGCTCCCTAAAAACTCTTGCGCTTTCTCCAAAGTTTCGTCGATTTTCAAGCAATAAAATTGTGAATTAAACATATAAAAGTGAGTTTTCTCGCATTTTCCACCATTTAATCGTGAAAATTAACCTTCTATTTTCAATTAATCATATTTTTAGTTAGGTTAGTTGCTCAGAAAAAAAATAATAGTATCTGTCTGGTCCCGGTAAAACATAATATACACTGGCTCTTATGGGAGTGTGCTTATTGCCCGATCTGCGGACTCCCAAAAGAATATTGTATTTGTTTTTGCTTTGAATGAAATTTATAACGTTATCAAATAAAAAAAAAGTAAATGTATTATAGATAGGTAAGTAAGCGACTGCCTGAGAGCACCCTATGAGTTTTTCAATTCTTTGCATTATTTAAAATCTGTGAAGTGCCAAATGTGTAAAATATTTTTATTATAATCTGAAAGTTATATATTTATCATGATTACTCATAGAACTCCATTTGCTGTTTATTATTACACATAGTGCACGTTTGTGCAGCCGCGTTTATCCCATTTATTAAATTTCAAATCTAGTTAATAAAATAGCTTCTAGATTGTGTGTTTTGATAAAGCGGTTTTCACCAAATTTGTTTTTATATGTTTCTAAGAGTGTTAGGTAACACCAAATTTGTTTTTATATGTTTCTAAGAGTGTTAGGTAATTAGATTCGAAATTTAAATTAAAAAGATGAATTTCATCAGTATGCAAACTAATATACGACAGCCATGCCTCGTTGACACGATCACTAATCCATGCATGATATTTTTAGGTTACGTTTAAACGGCCATGCCTCGATGATATGAACTCTTTAAGTATATTGAGTAGGATGTGTTGGGAGTACTATTGGGTTAAGTTCATCATGAGTTAACAGCCATGAGTTGATAATGCAGTAGCTTTTCCTTGCTTTCTGATGGGTAATGGAAAGGTTATTGCGCCTGATCCTGCCCTTATTCAGTCGCCTTTTACGACTGATATGCACTTGGGTGCCTTGGACGTATTCTTTTTAAGTCTCCCCATCCACAGTTTGGTTACAAAATAATGCAGACTTGAAATTTTTAATTAAGTGCCTGGTGATAGTTATTGGATCAGTGCTGCAGTCAGTACCAAATTTGTGACATAATAACACAAAGAAGCAGTGTTGTTTCCCCGTTACATTCGTAATGACCATGTTTCACGAGTATGAATTCCTTATTTGTGGAGTAGGGCGTGCAGGTAGTAGTAACAAGAAAATTGCTCATGGAAGCCTGTGCATATTTAGCCTAGAGACATGAAGGATGTCATTGATTTTGAAAATTTGGAATTCTATCATTTTTTACAAATATTTTTTCATTCTCCTTTATCTATCTGTTTTCAGGGTGAGAAAATTCAAACCGTGTTGAAAGCAGCAGCTGTTGATGTCGAACCATACTGGCCTGGTCTTTTTGCCAAAGCTTTAGAAGGAGTTAATGTTAAAGAATTGATCAGTAATGTAGGATCAGGTGCTGGAGCAGGACCAGCAGCTGCTGCTGCACCTGTTGCAGCAGCAGAAGCTGCCGCTCCCGCTGCTGCTGCTAAAGAAGAGAAAAAGAAGGAAGAAAGTGATGAAGGATCTGATGATGACATGGGCTTTGGTCTGTTTGACTAAACATTTACCATTAAAGTATCCTTTCTCGATTTTTCTGTACAAAATTGACCATCTTCCTGTGTAACTTTATTATTAGACAGTACGTTTCGTTATTGACGTGAAATATATCTCGTGATATGCTGTATTTTTGATACAATTAAATTGTTTTATTTATCTTTTAATTAAGACTGGCTTTGTTTGGTTTTTAATATTATAGTATGCTGTTATCCTCACTTTTTATTTTTTTAAGTAAACCTCGTAACATTTAATCCGGTCGTCCTATGGAAGCGACTGCAAGCTTACACTACTACGAGCGACTTCAAGTGTCTACAAAATGATACAATCTTCAAATCCTCTGGGAGTTGGATTTGTCATCTGAAATTGCTCGTAGCTTTGTAGTCCCTGCCAAAGTATGACCGCCTTTATCGTAACCCAAAATTGAAAAAAAAAAAACATAAATTTTGTCTGATTTTGATAAAATTTGGTATGTTGTTTAAACCCTGATATATGTAATCTGTACCAGAGATGTGTGTGCATGAAAAGATCTTCTACTCAGTCAGCGGTAAGTTACACAGTCAAATCTAGAGGATGCAACAGACTGTGTTAAAAAAACTTAATGTTTTACAAATGGCAGTTCTTTGAACACGCTCAACACGTTCTTTGGCCAGGTTAGCTTGTTCTTTGTATCTGTTTGGAAAAATTTCACCGATCTAGATTCCAAGAAATGAAAATGATAATAAACACTTGATCTTGTGTTCTACTGTTTTAAATTATTATTCGATACGTGTATTTCTGATTTTACTTTAAAATTGTAGAACATAAAGTCAAGTGTTTTGTTTTTTTATCATTTTCATTTCTTGTGTTTGATAGTTCTACCAAGTGTCCTAAGGGTTTTCTTTCTTTGATCTATCTAGAATCATTGATCAGGCCCATGAACGTCAGTACATTAAAAGTACATGCAATTATAAGAATAATAAGTTTTATGGAATGTTATACTCGGCAGTGCACGTGTTGAAGATAATTTTTTTCCAGAGATGGGACCTATCTGGATCGATTTTTCAACCTAAAAACCGTATACCAAATTAGTACGAAATCGTTAAAGGTGTTATTAAGATTGGGATTTTAAAAAAGCTCTAAGGAACATTTAAATATAAACTCCAGAACTAACATCATTTTTGTGGCACTATTTGGTAGTTCATTATTGTCCTCGTGACAATTGGATATGCGAAATGTTCAATGATTAAAAATTTTAAAATTTCGAGCTTGGTTTTATGCAAACTTCTCAAATTTTCGATTCTGAGTGTTATCATTTCACTGACTTCAAGAAAGATGCTTAGTCCCTTAATGATCAAACCGAATCTATATTGGCTTTTTTTATATTTATGCTAATGGAATGGTCTTTGATTACTTGTTTTTGGCAAAAACGTTGACTCGCCATTTGAAAATATTTTTTGTATTAACCAACATTTTCTTCGAATTGAACATGGTTTCTGGATCATGCCTCGCTAACAAACGAGTTATGGTCGTGATAAGTGATTACGTTACCAACTAAAACTTGAAACAGAATTAAGAATAATTACATTTTCATAGAAATCATCATTTTAATGAGAAGTCCCTTAAAAAAATAACTAGAACCTGTCATGAGACCTCGAATTTGGGTTTATAGATATGAGATGGCTTATAGCAATTCAACGCTAATTTTTATTGGTTCATGGAGATTCAATATGTTTTTTTAAAAAATCAGTACGAAAAAGATCGAAAATGGATAACGAGAAACCACATGTGAATTATTTTTGGTAAAACTTCCGAATCGCGGCTTTTTCGAAAAATTAACTTTTTTTTTTGAAAATGGCTTGAAATGGCCTATTTTCAAGAAACTTTAACGAATTTTTCGGTGTTTTGAGGTAAAAAAAAGAGTTTTACCCACTAGGTAAAACTTTTATGGACCCATAAATCTAGGCATGATCGATCAAAACGTTCCCTAACCTCTCGCGGGGGGCGTTCATCTTAACTCTTCTCCAAAGAGGTTAGGAAACGTTGGTTTTGATCGGCTATGCCTCGATTGATGGGTCTATAAAAGACTCGTTAAAAAACAAATCAAAACACCTCGCACCCGAAAAATTCGTTAAAGTTTCTTGAAAACACCTCGCGCCCGAAAAATTCGTTAAAGTTTCTTGAAAACACCTCGCGCCCGAAAAATTCGTTAAAGTTTTTTGAAAATAGGCCATTTCAATCCATTTTCAAAAAAAAGTTAATTTTTCGGATTCGGAATTTTTACCTTATTTTTTATGTATTATTTTCAATAATGAATCTTTGGAATCGTCACACCCCTCAAAATTTGATATTTTACATTTTACGTTTCATCGTACGTAGAATTCAAAGTTGAATAAAAATAATCCTTTCGTTCGCCGTGGAAGGCACTATTCTGATGAATGTATCTTAGACCAAGTTTCATAAAAATCGGCCAACCTCTGGCAAAAGTGCCACAGAAGGATTGCGGTATACATGAGGGGGGTAAATTTTTTAGCCATTAAAATAATAAATCTAGGTGTAGTTTTTGGATAATGGAATTCAGAGCAATTTGAAAATTGTATTCATTGAAGTTAATCGAATGTTACATAATGGTCGTCCGCCTGATTCGAGCCCTCGTGTCTGGCTTTTGCTCAGTCCACCCCAGACTCGATGAGACCAATGTGTGTAGCTGGCATGTGAGTTTCCAGCGAATGGGGGCAAAACTTCCGTCTCCATTGAAAAAAGAAGAAGTAATAACTTTAAGAGACGATCATACCACGTTGAATACACCAGTTCCCGTCAGATCACTGAAGTTAAGCAACGTCGGGCGTGGTAAGTACTTGGATGGGTGACCGCTTGGGAACACCACGTATCGTTGGCTCATTTTTCCGGCCCAACCCAGGCTGGGTGAGGTCAATGTGGATAGCTGGTTTGCAAGTTTCCAGCGAATGGAGGGTAAAACCCCCGCCTTGAATGACCAATAGATGTTAAAGAGACGTTAAGCCAAATTAAAAAAAAAAAACTTTAAGAGAGGCTGTAAAGAGAACCATAAAAATGCCAGTTTCGCTAAATAGAAGTCAGTGATCCATTGCATCATTTTTTTTTTTTTTTTTTTTTAANNNNTTTTTTTTTTTTTTTTTTGTAAGAAACGAGGTCTCAAGATATCCGTTAGGCTGAACAATAAGAAGGCTAACAAGGCCTTCTGCATTTTTTATTTCAAGTAGCGCGACGAGATTTTGTTCTCACAGGTGGAGGAGTTGCTCGGACAGAATCTTTCCATTCTTGTTCCAATTTCATGTAGGCTCCGCCTGAAATACGAAATCAAACGACCATATTAAATCAATTATATTGGCGCCGGGCTATGCCAATTTTTTTTTTACTTTATTATCAATATGTTGTTGAAAAAGATATTCCCATTCCATTCCTTTCAAGCTTGGAGTTATAGCTATACTTAGAATGTATCCAACGATCATACCACGTACACCAGTTCCCGACAGATCACAGAAGTTAAGCAACGTCGGGTGTGGTCAGTACTTGGATGGGTGACCGCTTGGGAACACCACGTATCGTTGGCTTATTTTTCCGGCCCAACCCAGACTGGGTGAGGTCAATGTGGGTAGCTGGTTTGCAAGTTTCCTGCGAATGGGGGGTAAAACCCCCGTCCTGAATGACCAATAGATGTTAAAGAGACGTTAAGCCAAATTAAAAAAAAGACCGTATATCGGATTATGATGTCCACTATTAGGTACACAGGGCGCACTAACAAGTTTCTGGCCCCGGGGCCAAGAGGTAGTGAGTCTGAGAGTCCAGACGTATATCAAACTAAAGGCCATAACTAATTGGTCGATCCAAGGAACAAGTTTCTGGCCCCGGGACCAAGAGGTAGTGAGGCTGAGAGTCCAGACTTATATCAAACTAAAGGCCATAACTAATTGGTCGATCCAAGGAACAAGTTTCTGACCCCGGGGCCAAGAGATAGCGAGAGGCTGGGAGTCCAGACTTATATCAAACTAAAGGCCATAACTAATTGGTCGATCCAAGGAACAAGTTTCTGGCCCCGGGACCAAAAAGTAGTGAGGCTGAGAGTCCAGACTTATATCAAACTAAAGGCCATAACTAATTGGTCGATCCAAGGAACAAGTTTCTGACCCCGGGGCCAAGAGGTAGCGAGAGGCTGAGAGTCCAGACTTATATCAAACTAAAGGCCATAACTAATTGGTCGATCCAAGGAACAAGTTTCTGACCCCGGGGCCAAGAGGTAGCGAGACTGAGGGTCCAGACTTATATCAAACTAAAGGCCATAACTAATTGGTCGATCCAAGGAACAAGTTTCTAGCCCCGGGGCCAAGAGGTAGCGAGTTAAGTGTAAAGGCCATAACTAATTGGTCGATCCAAGGCAATAGAGTTTTTGTTCAGAAGTATCGGTTGATCACCAAGGTAGAGACACTTTAAATAAAATAAAACAACCAAATACTTGAGTGCCAGCGCCTATGGCACGTTTAATATACCAGTTCCCGTTAGATCACTGAAGTTGAGCGACGCGACGTCCAGTAGGTTCGCGCCCTCGTGATGTCGGCTATTTTTCTGGACCAACATGAGCTGGATGAGGTAACTGGTTTGCAAGTTTCCAGCGACTGGAGGGTAAAACCCTGTCTCGTATGACCAATAGATGGTAGAGGGATGTTAAGCCAAAAAAAAAAAAAAAAAAAAAAAAAAAAAAAAAAAAAAAAAAAAAAAAAAAANAAAAAAAAAAAAAAAAATGAATGACATGAGTGTAATACTTTTGAAGCTTTTGGCTCATAAGTCTCTTGCAACGAAAAATTAATGGTACGGAAAACCGTACTGGACTTCCTCTTCTTTTACGCCTAGAATTCTGTGTTGTTATTACCACGATATTGAAAAAACACAACTTTATAAGGTAATTGAAAAAAAAAATTATGTATCAACTACAATGAATTTGATGAGCCACGAGCGCTTTCGTCAGTTACGACATTCTCAATTCACTTGAGAATGTCGTAACTGACGAAAGCGCTCGTGGCTCATCAAATTCATTGTAGTTGATACATAAAAATTTGTTTCAATTATTTCATAATGACTACAAACATCCTAAATACCATATATAAACTTAATTTATAAGGTAGGTAGATTCCAAAAAACAACAAAAAAAGAATGGAAAAAAAAACATTCATGCGTCCAAGGTGCAAGGGCTTACCTATATAGTCCTGAAGTGGAATTTAGCTCACGAATATACATCTCGATTTAATTTTCATCTCCGAGGAGGGGGGTACCCCTAAATACGGCCGTGCATGCGCCGAACTGATAGTGGCACATATATACTGACCGATTTTGATTAAATGCAGACACTCCTTGGGATTTAGTTTTGCATGAGGTAAAATTTGGGTGCAGCATTTTTTTTTCTCTCTGCGGTCGATTTCCAAGTTGGCCGAGTATTTACCTAAATAAGTATTGAATTGATAAGCTTTCAGATGAGATTGATGAATCAACTGTCCTGCCATTGACACAAATAGAGTTTCTTCAAATTCTCTTTGATTATCTTGATTACATCTGGTGGACAATTTGGTTGACCAATGTCTGATGGATGCCATTCTGAATCAGGAAGGACAAAATAGTTTCAAAGTAAGCCAATTTACAAGTACATACGTATTTTTAAGGATGTGTGTTGGTGGTGTTGCTCAGGCTAGTTAAACAGTAGGGCGTGAGGTCAAACCGACGCAACTCTTGGAATTACCTACATGCTCATGGATTTGAGATATTTACCTCTATTGGAGGACATGAAAGAGGCCGGGATTATCAACATCTAGTCTGGCGTCCTCAGAGTAGCATAATATGCTACCCAACTCTTCCACCACCATCACGTTTTGTAATGGACATGGAATATAATTAAGCGAAGGAATCGAAAATTGACAGTAAAACTTATTTGAACATAGATTCCTAGCTGATGTCCACAACTGTGCGTCTTTTGTCTTGGTTGTAGAATTCCAAAATAATTTGATCTGGATATAGTGGATTTTTTAATGTAGCCACCGAGGGGAGCAAACCAGCTTCATTGGGTGACAATCCTAATCCCGTGTAAATACAGAAGGTTTGTTGTTGAGAAGAGCACCCAGACTTAAAAAACTTTGCTCCAAACCAATAATGAGAGATCATCAGCAAAAGGCAAGTTTCTACGCAGTTTCAATTGATACTGTGGGAGGAAGTTAGGGTTACTGTGTTAGGAAAATGTTACAGCTAAAGAGGGTAGCCACCAACAATAGGTTGTGTCATGGTAAAATTAAGAAAAGCAACGGCAACCCCAAATAGAATTGGGAAAGGGTGAAGAAGAAGTGTGAATTTTTCATTTTATTTTTAGGGTCCATTCGGTCATCTTTTGACATCTCTTACCATTTGGGCTGTACAATTGAACTGTCCAAAATGCCGCTTCCGCTTAAACTTTCATTTTTTAGGTCGTACCTACATTTTAAAATTTGAGCCATATTCGGGGTATAATCAATACATTCAGCTTACCGATTTTTCTGATGGCATGCGTTTCTCAACCAGAATCTGTCCAAAAGCACCGTAGATCAAGAAACTTAGCAAACTTTACAGGATTTTTTTTTAAATCTCCTGTGATAGTGCAGGGGAAGAGAGAAATCCGCTCTGGATACCTCATGCTGACATCAATGGTCCGCCAGTCAGCTGAGCAATGGATGGCGCGAAAATTCGTCGCTGCCAACCCCCAGCCAATGGCGGACCTGAGGTTATGTGAAACAGCCCAGCGCCTTCCAGTAGACCTACTTCGAACCTTACCTTCGTATTATAGGAGCACTGGGTCCCTACCTACATTGAACGCTGGTGCAAAACACTAAAACTTCTCCCCCTACGCCACCACAGGATTTTACTTGGTCCCCCGGGAACTTAGAACAATACTTCCAGGAGACCGGAAGTATTGCTCTCTGCAAGTATTGTTCTAACTTTACAGAACTGATAGATTCATAGGGGTCAAATGTTGTAAGAGAATAAGATCGATCTGGAAAGAGATGCTGGGGTCCAACCCCACGCATGTTACATTGTTTTCGATTTGACTATCTACGCACTTTCTATCAATGAGTCCTGAGTACTTACTTCTGCTTATTCGAATGTGTAAACACATGTGATTGTTTATATTTTCTAACAATGACTTTCTTGGGTTTAATAATTTCCTCTTCACCTCCACTTTCCGAATCACTCTCTTCATCACCTTCGTCTTCATCGTCCTCTTCATCATCATCATTTTCTCCTTCATTCGTATCATCTTCATCAGGATCATTTTCTTCTTCATTCGATTCTAATGAACTCTCTGGTCGCACTATATTCCCCCCAATAAGTTCTGCAACAAATATTGTGTCCGGTGTACTTTATTTAAATTTCTGCAATCCGATTCTATTCTGAGATGGTGTCAATGAAACTTCTCTCCACCAAATACCACCTCGTCAACATTACTAATTCGATGTTGGCAGCCTGTCTATTTTTTTTTTTTTTTTAAAAAAAAATCTTTTGGTACCACAGATCCCAAATCACCATGACAAGTTACTGGATGGAGTAGCACGTCCAAAAGATATATTTTCTTATCGCTACCATGGATATTCTGCATGAAAGATTTGTGGTTATGGTTATCTTTCGCAGAGGTGATGTGAATTNTAACGTCGGCCGTGTTAAGTACCTGATTGGGAGTCCGCTCGGGAAACAACGTGTTGTTGACCTTTTGGGGTATATTCAGGTTTGTCTATTCCTAGAAACTTTGTAGACAGACTGTCATCATCGATCCTCCGTTATTGATAAACCTTTTACATGCGAAAGTACCCGAGCAGATCTTTTGTCCCCATTTATAATGTATACCTTTGTCTTTAATTTTCAGGAAACCAGTTCTGTTCTGAGATGGTATCAATGATACTCCTTGTCACCAAGTTGCAACCTCCTGGTCATTACTGACTGATGTGGAATGTACCCGAGCAAAACTTTTGTCCTCATTTATAATGTATACCTTTGTCTTTAATTTTCAGAAAACCAGTTCCATTCTGAGGTGGTATCAATGATACTCCTTGCCACCAAGTTGCAACCTCCTGGTCATTACTGACTGATGTGGAAAGTACTCGAGCAAAACTTTTGTCCTCATTTATAATGTACACCTTTGTCTTTAATTTTCAGGAAATCAGTTCTATTCTGAGGTGGTATCAATGATACTCCTTGCCACCAAGTTGCAACCTCCTGGTCATTACTGACTGATTTGAAAAGTACCCGAGCAAAACTTTTGTCCTCGTTTATAATATATACCTTTGTCTTTCATTTTCAGAAAACCAGTTCTATTCTGAGGTGGTATCAATGATACTCCTTGCCACCAAGTTGCAACCTCCTGGTCATTACTGACTGATGTGGAAAGTACCCGAGCAAGTCTTTGTTCTGGAGGATATACAAAATGAGGTGGTTCCATACAAATATGATCACTGTAACGTTCAATAGTTCTTTGAATGCTTTCTTCTGAAGGCAGAACAATTCGTGGTACATGAGGTTTAAAATGGCAGCCCTGGAAGGAGGTAAGTAACATTTTTTGCAAGGTCACAATCAAAAATTGGACCTGGAGTCAATCAGTCTAGTAAAAAGGCCTGAGGGTTTACCTCAAGCTGTTTAATTCCATGGGTTGGTGCTGTAGTAAGACGCCCTGACTCGTAAACAATAGGGCGTGGGTTCAAACCTAGCTAACCCATGGAATTTTATCCTCATTTAATATAACTTTTTACCTTATAATAATAATAATGGCAAATTTTTATTCGGGCAATATAAAATAACGATTTTCTTTCAATCTATTTTTTGGGTTCTATGCGCCTACCTCAAGAGGAGGTATTTTTTTTTTTTTTTCTGTNTTTTTTTTTTTTTTTTTTTTTTTTTTTTTTTTTTTTTGTAGATAGTTCCATTTAGAACCATATTATAAAACTTTACTTGAGTGCGAGTTGGAGTCGTCACTACTACTTGAGTGTCTGATTTGTATTTCAAAAAAATGTTTTGAACAAAAAAAATTACATGTAATTTTATGATCATATAAAAACAGAAATTTTACAAGTGCGAGTGGCCACTTCGTTAATTTGTGGTCGGAGTGACAATTTACACTTAAGTGGAGTTTTATAAAATGGCCGTTAAATTAAATTACAAAAAATAATACATTAAAACAAGAGGAAATGGATGTCAAGAAACATCTCGTCAATTTCAGTTCGTCTGCAGAGGAAAATGTCCAATCTCTCACCACTGGCTTTGTTCCACAGTTTGAAATATCTATTCATGATGAAGTTTTCGCCTGTATTGGTTTTATACGTTTTTAAATTGAAAATATTTTTCTTTCTGGTATTATTTTTACTATCTCCCAGTGCAATGGTGTCTATTAAGTAAGGCGAATATATAATAAAGGTCACTCAAGGTATGCACTAAGTCAGGGGTTCTCAACCTTCACAATACGAAGTACCACTTGGTATTTTTTCGAATTTTTGGAATACCCCCACCCTGGGAGAAGGTGTTGTATAAAGGAAAATAAATAAAAAATATTAACATAAGAGAACATAATTCCACAAAGAAACTGAAGTTAAAAAATAATCATGCAAAGGTACCTGATAAGATGTAAAACAGGGTGGCAGAGTGAGTAGAAAGGTGGGGTTTTGAACCCACTACCTCCTGTTCCGATGAGATTCAATATCAGGCTGAATATTACTATTTTTACGCGAATGTCATGGGACACATCTAATTTACTCCTATACTTGTTTTTCAAGTACAACATTTGAGAAAATCCATTTCGCACATATATGTGGTAACATAGGGCAATAGGGCTTTCTTGTGGAAACTTGGATATTTGATCTTGTTGTTTTTCATCCAAAAATCAACTAAATACTACTACTGTTGAACATATCTTTCACGGTGTTGTCACTTTCAGATCAATAAACGATTCTTTATATTCGTCAGCAACGCCTGCATCTGAGTATTCTGCGAACGGATTACTAATCTACTCTCAGTTACTCGTTTTATAAGGTGGAATTTTTTTTCTTTTTCT